>JAUDYJ010000004.1:17974308-18239308 GCA_030761175.1 Masticophis lateralis
TAGGCATTGACAAATTTGCCATCAGTCAATTGCAAGTAGTTTTACTTGGAACAGCTTCCATCCTGCCACAATATCTATAACACTGTCAAACATCCAGATTTGCCTGTCCCAGGTCCTTGGTAAGGACTCGATAGGTAGACAAAAATGCCAATCCCGGTCTGAACATCTGACAGACTGTGAATAATAATAATAATAATAATAATAATAATAATAATAATAATAATAATAATATTGAAGCTTCCTGCAATAACACCAGTGGAACTGCAAAAAACTGTGCTACTTGGAACATCGTATATCTTAAGAAGGAACTTGGTTGATACCTAGGATGCTGGCAGCAACCCTTATTAACCATTAGTACCAGTCAATGGTATTTGTGATACATTTTTAAATGTTCAGTTGACTGAGTTTTATGTTTAATAAATAAAAGAGATAATAATAAATAAACATTAATATTTATAATAGTTATTTTAGGGTTGGATTTGCAGATCAGATTTCTCAAGATGCAAACATTCCAAATGCAGCTGGTGCAGGGAATTGAACGTAATTCACTTCCTGTTTCATCATTTTTATGGATTTATTTGTCTCAGTAAAAAAACCAGGAAGGCCAACTTATTTCCACTGCTGTCCAACTCAGTATTTCACTGCTGTTTAATATGACATTATGGAAAGAACACATTCTCAAGTAAACATTTTATTTTAAGGTAACAGAATTGCCAAAAACTTGTTTTCTTTTACGGTATCTTGCCCTTGATTTTATTTCTTCCACTTCAGCAACCAACATCACAGAGAGTGTTTTTCCCATTCACTGCAATTAATCTTGGGCATTTTATTCCTTATTTTTTTCCCCTTTTAATATCCTCCTTCAGGCACACAGCTCTGCGGCCGTCCCAATCTTTCCCTACCTTATGGGTTTTTCCTTCAATCGCCATGCTTCTTTCATTCTAGATACTGTCAGTTCTAAATCTCACTCTGTTTTGCCTGCTGTCAGATACAACTCGGCTATTTGATTTCCTCTGCTTTACAGCCAGCCTAATCTGATGTCAGATTCTTTAAGTGTAAAATTGACTCTGTGTGATTGCTTTGCATCTTTTAAAATGCCAGGATGGAAAATATTGAGAATGCCATCCTCTAAAAACTATGATAAATCCAGGGGACCTTGGGTTTTTGCTCTTCTCAAATTCATTATGCAGAAAAATGCAGTAAGACACATTATAAGATGGACCCTCACAGAAAGTACTCAATATGTGCTAGAGGGCCTTATCAACCCTGAAACATAAATAGCAATAACACTTAGACTTATATACCACTTCACAGTGCTTTGACAGCCCTCTCTAAGCTGTTTACAGAGTCAGCCTATTGCCCTCAACAATTTGGGTCCTCATTTTACCCACCTCGGAAGGCTGGAAGGCTGAGTCAACCTTGAGGTTGGTGAGATTTGATCTGCCAAATTGCAGGCAGCAGAAATAGCCTGGAGTACTGCATTCTAACCACTGCACCACTGTGGCTCATAAAATGAATGAAATAGCTACAAGTGGTTGAACAAAACTGGTAAGAAAGGAAGAAGCCATTTTTAAAACACATGCCTTTTATTTCTGATAATTTTACAACGAGGATGCATAAATTATGGACTGTACCATACTCAGCCTTAGACCGGAGTAGTAGACCCAAGAAGTAAGCTAAGAAGAAGGTATGGGCTAGGAGAAAAAGTTGAGAATAGAATAGAATAACAGAATTGGAAGGGACCTTGGAGGTCTTCTAGTCCAACCCCCTGCTTATGCAGGAAACCCTACACTACTTCAGACAAATGGTTATCCATCTTCTTAAAAACTTCCAGTGTTGGAGCATTCACAACTTCTGGAGGCAAGTTCCACTGATTAAGGGAAGTTGATTTAGTTTATTATAACTTTGATGTAAAATGTAAATGAAATTAATTTGGATTAGTGGAATTATGATGGTTAGTCACACAGTCAACCAGATATTTAAATTAAATTTGGCATTTTGTTTACCTAATAGGCAGATATTATTTAACATTAAAGGTATTGTCTCAGGATGTAAGCTGTTCCATGTAAAGCTGCCTTTTGCAATTGACTGATGATGATTTTGTCAATACCGATGGTGTTTAAGTGGTCCAGAAGTTTTGGAATTGCACCCAAAGTGCTTTTTACTATTAGTACTATCTTTGCTTTATTTTGCCACAGTCTGTAGAGATTCTCAGTCATCCAGGTCATAGTTGTCCTAAAGATGTTTTTTTCAGGAGGCAGAGCTGAAAAAGCTTCTTGGATGAGAAGCGAAACGTCTTCAAAAGAAAAAAACAAGTCCAGTTGCCTCCTGAAAAAGCACCTTTTTGCCATAGTCATTCTACTTTTATTTGCAAGTCTTTGTATTTTGTGATTTTCTACAGTTCTTTCTCTTCTATTCTGCTGTCTCCAGGTATTGCAATGGCCACTATCCAGATTTTTATTTTTTTTGTCTTTCTTATCCCCAGTTGTTAAATCTGGGATATTGTGCGGCAGATGCTTGTTTGAATGAAACAATTTAAATTCTTCATTTTCTATTACTTTATCTAGGTTGTGGTCCCATCGTTTCTTGCTTGTAGGCAACTGTTTTTTTAATTACAGATATTCCAATGCACCATTGTTACTGCTTTGTCATGCCTTTGTTTGCAGTCAGTCTGTATAATCTTCTTGCCACAGCTAACAAGTGGTTCAGCTTCTTTGCAGACATTTGCTGTCTGTTTCTGTCATCTCAATTCTGACTTTGTATGCAATTGTTCTTAAGGCTTGGTCTTGTGCAACCAGAAGTAGCCCCTCAGTTCCTTTCTTCAAGTTTCCTGCTCTTAGCCATTGGCAAGTCATGTTATTGTCTCCATTGCCTCTTTTTTTTTTTTTAATGTACTGGCCACAAATGCTTTGCCTTGCTGTGTTTTCTTCCTATTCTTCATTTGGTCTTCCTTGTAGGCCAGTTTAGTCACTCCAGCACTCAGTAAGCCTTCCTGGTATACTAGTGTCAGTGCATCTTCTTCACTGTCCTTCAGAAACATTTTTAATGCTGTTTTCTCTTCTTTAACCTGATGTACTTGCAACATTCCATGTCCACCTATTTTCCTTATAAGTAGCCTGTCAACTGCATGGATGAAGGCACTGGTAGGATTCAACCAATTCTCTGCCCTAATGACTGGCTGGGTGGGCGTGGCCATGGTGGCCACGGCCAAGGTATGTGACAGACCGCACTTGGCCTCCTGCACCCCCCTGGGAGCAAAAATGGGTATTGGGACGGATGCGCCACCCTCCATGCTCCGTTTTGGGCCTAGGAGGCCTCCCTGAAGCCTCCTGGGAGTGAAAACAGACCACAGGGGTGTGTGCTGTCCCCACGTCCTGTTTTGGCCCTAGGAGGCCTCCCTGCACTTACCTAGGAGTCAAAATGGGGCGTGTGGAGACTCCTGGAAGGGGCAGGGTGGGAAGGGGTGGGGCCAGCCAGCAATTTAACTACTAGTTTGCCCGAACCGGCCTGGACCAGCAGAATCCCACCATTGGATAAAGGGCATGATTCATTATCATTATTTTTCTGACCTTCCTATCCAGGATTTTTAGTTTTGCTTGAGTCCAGTCCATTACTCTGGCTGTGTGTTTAATGACTGAAATTGCTCAGGTGTTAATTACCTTGGTGGTATTTCCTCTATTCAGACTTTATTCTGAACACATTGTAAGCCGCCCTGAGTCTCCGGAGAAGGGCAGCATATAAATCAAATTAAATCAATTAAAAATTTGATTAATTAAATCAAATTAAAAATAAAATAAATAAAAATAAATAAATTCTTCATTTATAGGATGTACTCAACTTTAATCTTCTTCTTGACTTTGGTGTGCTTGATGTTGTTGGCCCAGGTATCTATAATACTTGTTTTTATCCAGACTCTTGATGTTATTTCTATAAGGCATCTTGATTCCTTCTGTTTTCAACCCCGCCACCCCCCACCCCCGTTGTTTGTAAGAGTTGCACATGGTTTCCAATCCAAACTCCATTTCAGCATCTTGGCTATATATACAGACAATGTTGAGCAGCAGTTCTATTTGAGATGGTATTTTTCCATACAGCTTCAGCTGGTCTATGTGAAAGAGGTGGGATAGCCTGGCAGATGCTTTGTGTTGATTGATAGCCTTGGCATGACTTCTTGAGTATTGTTGGCAGGGAAATCAGTGCAAAAGGAAACAGTAGTGGTAATAGCACCAAGGGTTGGTTGTTGGCACACTGGACAAAAAAAAATTGGATGGCACTTAGAAAATATGCACATTGACAGCATTTCATGGAACCTTCTGTCCGTCAATTGCAAAAGACTACACCACTTGGATCCTCACATTTACTGCCCTGATATATTATGACATCATAGGTTCTCGGGAAGAACACCACCACCAATAGCACTGATGATGTTATCTAGTTTGGGTAATGAAATGTCTGCAAGAAAACAACCAAGCTCAGAGACCATCATGGCCCCCACAAGAACAACATCAGCTAAAGTACTGGTAGTTATGACTTCTCATTGCTTTAAACAGAGAATTATTATTGTAACAATCATCTATGTTTTTAGCAATTTGTCCATTCTTTGATATAGACTCTCACATTTCAACAACAACGTCTGGAATTGTTGCTCAACACTGTCTGTATATATAGCCAAGATGTTTTATTTATTTATTTATTTTAGTTTATCAAACATGTACAAGATAACAGCAATAAGTATAAACATGGATATTAATACTGGAAATGGAACGAATAAATGGGGACAGTAGGACAGGGATGGAAGGCACGCTGGTGCGCTTATGCACGCCCCTTACAGACCTTTTGGGAATGGGGCGAGATCTACAGTAGACAGTCTAAGGTTAAAGTTTTGGGGATTTGGGGAAGAAACTACAGAGTCAGGTAGTGCATTCCAGGCATTGACCACTCTGTTGCTGAAGTCGTATTTTCAGCAATCGAGTTTGGAGCGATTTATCTTGAGTTTGTATATCTCATGTGCTCATGTATTATTGCGGTTGAAGCTGAAGTAGTCATTGACAGGTAGGATGTTGTAACAGATAATTTTGTGTACTATACTTAGGTCAGACCATCGGCGGTGTAGTTCTAGGTTGTCCAAGCCTAAAATTTCAAGCCTGGTGGCTTAAGTCATTGAATTTGATGTTGAAATAGATTCGATAAATGTGCAACTCTTACAAACAACAGGGGTGAGGGTGGTGGGGACACAATGAAAACAGAAGGAATCAAGATGCCTTATGGAAATAACATTAAGAGTCTGGATGAAGACAAGTATTACAGATACATGGGTTGACAACATCAGGCACACTGCAGTCAAGTCCTGGTGCTGGAAGAAGTCCTGGGAACATCACAGAGGATTTTGAAGAATGTTTCTGAAACCCACACTTCATGTTTCTGGTATATAGCTCAGATAATTCAGCCATGCATACATTTATATTAATTGCACAATTTTCTTGGAGTAAATGGTGTTATGGCACAGAAAGGAAGCAAGAAATACTGCAAGCCAAAGAGTTTTAAGCATAAGCCAAGAAAAGGAAACCTACTTAAATCTAGTTGACATCAACACCGTTCACAATACATCTCCACGCCTTTCTTTTCTTGCAACCTGTCTTTTGATGAATACGATAATGGTACGATAAGATTAAAATCATGTCCATATGGTACATGTCTATGAAGATTCTCAGTCCTTTCAGCAGATCCAAGAAGGCTCCCCACCCATTTGCACTTCTCAGGTGACCCTGAGGACAGAGATAAACCTCCAAGTGGCCCCAACGACTCTCTAAACGAATGCAAATGACCAGCTGTCTTCAAGGAATATAAATCCTTCCATTCCCCACCATCCAATCAGAAACTTCTTGGATGAGAAGTGAAACGTCTTCCAAGAAAACAAGGAAGTCCATTTGCTGCTTGAAAAAACACCTTTGAGACATCCATACGGCATGTTCCTTGTTCTTTGAATTCTTGACCCACTTTTTTGGAGGATCTCATCAGTATCTTCCAACCTTTCTGGTTTTCATCTCCTTCTTTTTTAATCCAATCAGTCTTCTATCATACATTTATTATCATAATTATATTCATTATGTAATTTAGTCCTCATTCGTTTTCCTTATATGATCAATTCGTGTCAGTATATGACTGCTGTTCTTTTATTCAGTCCATAGTATTTCAGCATTCCTTCCTTCTTGACTCTATTTTTTTGTGTTTTACTTCAGAAGCTTCTTAATTATCTCATTCCCACCTCATACAACTTGTTTCTTGTCACTCTCTTTACTTTTACTTCTTTAATGAACATTAATTCTTCAGAGCAGATTACAGACCCCCTTCTGTTTCATTCCAGTATTGATACGTCTTATCATTTCCCCATCTTCTCCAACTTTTGTAAAAAAGTTTTTGTGAAAAAGAAAAGGTTCACTAATTTGAATACTTGATTCAATTTTTTAGCATTTATAAGACCTGTCTTCAGTCAACCATCTTCTAACGCTATCATATATAGTGGTGGGATTAAATTGGTTTGGGCCAGTTTGGGTGAAAATTGTTAAATTGTTAAATTGCTGGCTGGCCGCTCCCCTCCCCACCCCTTCCAGGGAGGGTGGCGAGTCCCCACACGCCCCATTTTGGCTCCAAGGTAAGTGTAGGGAGGTCTCCTATGCTCAAAACAGGGCACAGGGGGGTGTGGAGCGCCTCCCCAGAGGCCTCCTGGGAGCTCCTTGCGCCCAGGAGGCTACAGAGAGGCCTACTAGGCTCCAAAATGGGATGCCTCCCCTCCATGGCCCATTTTTGCTCCCAGGGGGTGCAGGAGGCCGAGTGCTGCCTGTGACACACCCTGGCCACGCCTATCATGCCCACCCAGTTGGTAATTAAGGCAGAGAACCGGTTGTTAAATTATTTGAATCCCACCATTGATCATATACCATTCATAGCTTTGAGAGATGTGAGTAATAGCCTGGTTTCCAAGTAGACTTGCACCTCAAGACTGGAGTTAAAACTCCTGTTTATCTGTATCCTCTGTTCTGGTTAGCCTCTTGAATGTTTATGGATCAGATAATGGTACGTTTGCATCTGTGTTAACATATTCAAACCATGATACCACATTCTCACATTTTTTTGGAAGCAGGTCCTTGCATTATTAGGATTCTTATTGAACTAGAAGGAAATGTAAAGCCATTTTTCCTGCAGTCAGTTGTTGGAATCACACTTAGTGGCACCAGTGGTTTATCAGGTGCATACTGTATTTATTAGTAGAACATGGAATCTTACATTTTCTTCGGATGTCCTCTTTTTGAAATCTTAATTATTCGCTTGGCTTGGTTTGCCCTGACTTTATTATAAGGCTCATGATTTACAAACAAATGCCACTTAGGCTGTCCTATAATTGAGTTTATACATTTGTTAAAAATGTTCTGTAAACTAAGTTTCCCTCCCCACCCCCAGGCATTTTTAAACAAGTGCATAGGTGTGCATGCATCTGCATTTGTATGTCTCTCCCAGTAATGCATTTCTACTTAGCTGAGCTCTATGAATTCATCGGAATCCCAATTCTGTTTTTTTTTTTAAAGGAGCCTTATTATTATTAGTCTGATAGGCACTAATCCTCCAAATTTGCTGTTGCAAGGAATGATAATGATGGTAATGATGGTAATAATTATTATAATAACATATTATGAGTTATCATTAATATTAATGCTATTACAACTACTTGTCTAATAATTCTTAATTTTCTGATGGGAAATATTCATATTTCTTAGGGCTTGTCTCGTGATTTTCTTTTCCTGATCTTAGATATTGACTCATTCATAATTCCAGCCTTTTAAAATTCCACATATCTGCCTTTTCAATTCTGGAAACCTCTGCTGGGTATTGAATTATATTAATACAATATATCAATGTGATAAGGGAATAACCCATTTTCTAAAGAATATTTCAAGCACAACCCCCACTATTCACTGTTATATTTTAATATGGATTTCTTTATTCAATATGTATGAACATTATGCCTAGGAATTTGCTTCCTTCAAAAGGAATATAGTTCCTCTACTAATACCAATCCAGAGAAAAATAATGTTGTCTCTGATATGCGACATATCAATGCTAATAGGAATTGTTCAACAGTTGCATCCAGGTTTAGCAGAATAAAGGAAGATGAGCTGGCCTTTTTTATACTTTCTCAGACATAGTGAGATTCTTCTGGAGGGGAATGACCTATCAAAGCATAATTTATATATTTATTTATGCAATTTATATGCCGCCCTATCTCCGAGGACTCAGGGTGGCTTGCAACAATACAATGCATAATTCCTCATTAAAACAATAAAATTTAAAATCGAATTTAAAACAATTAAAATTGATTAAAACATCCCCGTCAGTCCAAATTATGAAACAACCAGGTCTTCAAATCGTGGCGGAATGAGCGGAGGTCAGGAGCTATCCGGAGCTCCAAAGGAAGTTGGTTCTAGAGGGAGGGAGCACCCACAGAGAAAGTTCTCCCCCTGGGGGTCGCCAGCCGACACTGAGGAGGCCCTGTCTGTGGGAACGCACTGGGCAATTGGGGATTGTCGCTGGCTGTAGGGGGTCTGCCAAATATCCCGGGCCTAGGCCATGAAGAGCTTTATAGGTGATAACCAGCACTTTGAATCTCACCCGAAGGGCAACTGGTAACCAATGCAGGTCGCGCAGGAGGGGTGTAACATGGGAGTGTCGGGATGCTCCCATCACAACCCATTTGGCCGCATTTTGCACCAGCTGAAGCCTTTGAGTGGTTTTCAAGGGCAGCCCTAGGTAGAGAGTGTTGCAGTAGTCAAGGTGGGAGGTGACCAGCGCATGAGTAATAATGCACTGACTGCCTTCCTTTCAACCTTTTTCTCCTCATTTCTAATATGGAAGTCACTGAAAATGGATATTGTGCTTAAAAAAAAATTATTGAGAATTCCATTAGGGAGATTTGGATTCCAGGATCGACGTACACAGTGCTTTTCCCATCAATATGTATGTAGTAGGGTTTTTATTTTATTTTATTCTGTTTATTGTTTGGCTTGGATTTTAGTCTACATTTAGTAACTACAGAAACTTAGTGATAAATAACTTACTATCTATAACAGTGATGGCGAACCTATGGCAGGCATTCCAGAGGTGGCACACAGCACCCTCTCTGATGGCATGCAAGACATCGCCCCAGTTCAGCTCCGCTGCGCATGTGCACGTGCCTCCCGCCAGCCATCTGGTTTTCGGGTCTCTGCCACGCATGTGCGGGGGGTGGGGCATGTGCAGGAGGCATGCGTGCATTCATGGGGGAACAGAGCGCATGCGGAGGGCTGCGTGTGCATGCAGGGCAGCGTAGGGTATGTGGGGAGCTGCGTGCGTTTGTGCTTTGAGCACTCGGTACAGAAACGGTTAGTCATCACTGATCTATAAGTTACTATCTTATACTGTAAGATGATAGTGCCATTTTGTCTACCCATTTGTTCAAAAGAATACACGTTATTGGCTCCTGGCAACTTGTGAAAACAAATTTGATCCCATCAGTCCCATGAGAAACCCTAGATGACTCCATTAAAGAAAGCCTTTGCTCAATCCTATCTTTTAAATTAATCAATTATGATTCATTAGCATATTTTTCTTATCTGATTACTAATTTTACTGCATAATTTCTTTCCTTAAACATCCTCCTGAACTACGTAATTTAGTTCAGTCTAAATTTAGATCACATATCAGTTTATGAAAGTAGACAGATTGGGGAGGAGAGAGAGAGGGAGGGAGGGAAAGAGCAAGCACACAAAAGATATTTCTTGACCTTCAACTAGTGCTTCAGATGAGGCCAAACATTGACCACCTCTCTTGGCAGATTATTATCAAGGAGTGGAAAATCAATTCATGCTGAAGATTAGAATTCCATTTTGATTAGTTTGTGGGCAGGAATGCTAGGACATTTCACATGTTGGAGAAAATGCACATATCTACCACTGACAGTACAAGGTTGAAGTAGCTTAAGATAATATAATTATGAGATGATTCAATTGGCATCCATGCAGATACTTCAGTTACATCATTATAAATCTAGTCGGTGCAATAATTTGACATTTTACTAGGTACAGATGCCCCAGGAATATTAGAAAACAGAAATCTCTGTCATTTAGAAGGCACAACATGTTCTTTTCTTTCTATCCGAAATTAAAACCAGCCCCACAAATTCATGAATTCAGGAGGAATAATGTATTGATCAATAGAATCAATTTGTATCTTGTCTTTTGGACCAGCTGTGCCCTCTAGATGGCCTACAATCTTATTTTATAAAACCCAAATTAAAAATCCATTTTAAAGACACAAGGTAGGCCAATAAAAGGAAATCATTAGAATCAAGCACAATAATATTACTTTGCCCTAGCCATTTGCTACTCCAGATTCCTCCACATTAAAAAATAAATAAAATCATCATATCTCGAATGACAAAACATGTGAACAATGTGTTTTCTTTATCTCTAAGATCTAGAAATGCTTGTAGCTTTTTCTGACTAGCGTGCTACTTCTAAGCTTCCTATAAAATCACCAAACAACACTATAGTTTAGGTTGAGTTTATGTCCAAGGTTACCACAGACATGCCTCTATTTAGGGATCTGACTCAGGATAAACCTCTGGTAATGTGTGTCCCAGCTCATTATTTACAGACACATTTCCAAGGTCTCATTGCTGAAGTTAGACAATGAAAAAGATGAAATTTGACTGTGCAATGTTTCTGTTCAAGCTAGAAAAATAAAATTAGAAGTGGGCATGAAAGGGTTCTGGAATGTGAAATATTCATGTTCCCACCCTTAAATCCCTGAAAGTGAAAAGAAAATATATACATTTAAAATGTCAGCTGATGAGTATTGCTTCTTTCCATCAGATTGGAAAGTTGAGTTGCCGAAGATTCAGAAAGTCTTTTTAAGGCATTGGACAAAGTAGACTACAACCTACTTCTTGGTAAACTAGAAAAAATGTGGGGTAGAGTGCATCACCACCAAATGGATTTGTAATTGTACCCAATGAGTAGTCCTTAACAGTACTACGTCTATATGGAGGGAAGAAAGCAGTGGGGGTACCACAAGGTTCTGACTTAGGCCCAGTACTCTTCAATATCTTCATAAATGACTTAGATGAGGGAATAGAAGGGGAATCCATCTAATTTGTAAATGATACTAAGCTGGCAGAATAGCCAACATACTAGATGATAGGCTCAAGATCCAGATGGATCTCGACAGACTTAAACACTGGGCCCTATCTAACAAAATGAAATTCAACATAGAAAAAAGTAACGTCTTACATTTAGGCAAGAAAAACCAAAAGTACATGTACAGATTAAGTGAAACTTGGCTTAATAGCAGTAACTGTGAGAAGGATCTTGAATATGAGCCAGCAGTATGTGGCAGCAGCCGAAAAAGCCAATTGTTGCATTAACAGAGGGATAGAATAAAGATCACGTGAGGTACTAGTAGTACTCTATAAAGCCTTAGAAAGCTCACACTTGGAATACTGCATCCAGTTTGGGTCATCACACTAAAAAAAAAAAAGATCTTGAAACTCTAGAAAGAGAAGAGTGACAAAGATTATTAGGGGCCTGGAGGCTAATACATATGAAGAACAGTTGCTGGAAATGGGCATGGCTAGTCTAGGGAAGAGAAGGACCAAGGGTGACATAATAGCAGAATTCCAATATTTGAGAGGCTGTCACAGAGAGGAGGGGACAACCTATTTTCCAAAGCACCCGAAGGCCGGACAAGGAACAATTGATAGAAGTTTATCAAGGAGTGATTCAACCTAGAAATAAGGAGAAATTTTCTGAAAGCGAGAACTATCAACCAATGGAACAGCTTGCCTTCGGAAGTTGTGGGAGCTTCCTCACTGGAGGCTTTCAAGAAGAGACTGGACAGCCACTTGTCAGAAATGCTTGAGCAGGGGGTTGGACTAGATGACCTACAAGGTCCCTTCTACCTCTGTTATTCTGTTAATTGCATTCTGTTTGAAGGACTGATCAGTCAATATTTTATTTAAAGAGAGAGGAAAGAAACAGTTAACACCTGGGTAAGTACAAAGACTCAGCTAGACACTCGCCATTTTCCTTTTTAATCCATTTCTATTTCTATATTTCAGTTATTTATTTATCATGCATGCAAGTTTTATGACCAACTGCTCTCTCCGGCATATATTTTCTTTCTTTTTTGGGGGAGAGCAAAGGATACGGCCATCATATTATAACAAAGTCATTTTCATACTTGTAAGCTGACATCTCAGTGCCATTCTGACACATTTGCTCAAATGCAAGCCCCAGCTGAGTTACATATCACTTTCTCTCAGATGAGTGGGTTCAGAACTGCCACTCAAGAGGGACTGATGTTTTCTGGAAAAACATACTTTATTTCAATGCCTCTTCCTCCCCACCTTGCTCAATTAATTACTTTCCCCATCTTTTGCCTTTGTTTAACTTGGCGCAGTCTCCCCCTTTCCTTTTGTTTTGATTATTCAGGCATGACCTGAAGCACATTAAAAAAAAAAAACCCCAAACAAAACAGAATGGCTTGAAATAAAAACAAATAGCATTGTGGAAACTTAGCACACATAGAAATGTGCAACTATACGTGAAAATCTGTCTTCTTTAGCAATGCAGTGTTTTCTCTGTCATTTCTACTACAGTTAAAAAAAAAGAAAAACAGACAGAAGCTCAATATAATCCAGAGAAGTCAAGAAAGTGGAAACAATGAGCAATTTGATTCCTGATTTAGAGCTACCAGTGCAATGAAAGAGAACATAGTCATTGTACAAAGATATTAGTGGTATTGTGCTACAGTCGCAAGCTTAGAGAGCCCCTGTACAGGTGATATGATTGGTTGTATAGATTCTGGAGGCCACTGACTTGTGATCTCCTCTTTAGGAGCATGTCTGGAGTACTTGTAGGTAAACTTAACTATCATAGAGCTGGTCTACTTGTTGACTCTTCATTCTATCGCAGTCATTGGCTCCCCTTTTCACACAGCTGTCTTCAGTCTGTAATTTCTTCCCTGGCAGTCTAGAACAATTATTTTGACCAATCCCATTGTCACCAAATTCTGGATAAATTCTAGTATTCTGAATTTAAGCAGGGAAGACTTTTGAATCAAAGAGTTCAATCAAGACTCTTGTTGATGTCGGCTGTTACATAAACGTATGCATTTATAAGCATTCTGTGGTAACTCAGGTACAATTTCTAATTCTATAAAAATAAAAATTTCAACCTTCTTCAGAGTTAAGCTGTTCAAAGATAATCATATAATGAAGGGTTCAGTTTACCTGGAAAATGGATTTACCCACTATTTACAACGTAGGACATTTTCTTTACGTAACCTTTATCATGGATAAAAGGGTCAACGTTATTATCTGAGATCCAAATGTAGGTATTGAAATTCAAAGTCAAAATATTTATTTCAGACATTCATCAGGCTGCAATCACAGAGTAGATTAAAGTACATCAAATATGACTAATGATTCAAAATAGGTCTCAGGCCAAAATAAAGGTAAATTAAAAAACATAACGAGCTCAAATTGTTCTCGGCAAGGTCCTAATGAATTTTGCCAACCATCAAATAATATCTGGCACCATGATATCAGACTATATCTCACTGATCAGCTAAAAGATAAATAAGGTTAAAAAAAGGGGTCAATGCAACCTGAATCTTCAGGAGATATTAAAATTCAACTCTACATAAACAAGGCTTCCAAAATTTGCCATAATTTAAGTTGGATCAAACAAATCTCAAAGGAGAGCTGATCTCTGAAACTGCTTATTTCAACCAGTGACCAACAATAAAATGCATCAGTGTGAAAATATGGAAAAGGAAATCCATCTTTTTTCAAAATGTAATTGTAATTTGTGCAATGAAAGTACTGTAAGATGTCCCTGCCAAATAAAGCTATTCAATAACTTAGTGGATGGAATTAAAAAGCTCTCTCTCTACCTCAGAATTAACTGAGTCTTTTAATCAAGGGTGGGCTTCAGATCCTTTAGCAATGGGTTCACTGCCCAGTTGCTGGTGGGCGTGGCCATAGTGGGTGTGGCCTAGACGGCTGCCTGCACCACGGCGGGGGGGGGTGCTTTTCGCTCTCCTCAGGCTCTGGAGGTTTTCCTCATGCCTCTGGGAGGGTGAAAACTGCTTCTCCTGGGGTCTGGAGGCCCTCCGGAGGCTGGAAACAGGCCCATTTCCAGATTTCCAGAACCTCTGGTAGGCCAGCTTTTGCCCTCTCAGATCCTCCAAACAACCCCTGCACTTACCTGGAATGAAGTATGGGTCACGTGGAGGCTCCTGGGAGGGGAGGGGCGGTGTGGGGTAGGTGTGGCCAACCAGGGATGGCCTTTGGGGGTTCACCAAACCCGAACCCTGCCAAACCCCAAGGAACCCACCCGTGCTTTTAATGTCCTGTTCAGATGAATTGTAGCCAACTCCATCTAATTTTATTTATTTTATGACTTTTTCCCCATTTGCATCAAAACAGGGAATGAATTCATATTTACTAGTTGAGAAAGCTCCTAGGAATTTTTAAATAAAGGAAGAGAGGAGGAAACAGAACACAAGCTAAAATGTCAATCTACTGTATGTGCTTATCAGAATTTTTCCGTGGCCACTGGCATCAGGTCTGATTTCACCTTAATTAAATTTAAACTTGATTAATGTAACCACTGTTCACTTTGGAAGGACACTTTCATACTGGTGATTTATACATCTAATTTTCTATGGACATTCTGAATAGATAATACAGCATATCATTGCTTGAGTTGTTTATGTCTGAAGTTCAGTAACTTATAAATGTGTCTCTTATGATACTACACAATAAGATAAAAGCAGGACACAAATAAATCTATTTTTCCTTTCCCCCACATTTCTGAAATGCAAGTTTGTGACTCAGGAAATCATATTTTTACTGAAAAGAACCAACTGATAAGAATTTGTTTTATTCCTATCAGTTTTTGAAATGAAACCCAGTTCAGTATCAAGTAAAATGACAAGCTATTATGTTTGTCCCTTCAGCTTTACATTGGCGTTTGATTGGCTAATCAAGGAATTACAGAATACTATACTAGAAGATTTTTTAGTTTGATCCACTCTCATTTTAGTTTGATCCATTCTCAACCGAAAGGGACTACTGAGGGTAGTCCCTCTCGGTTGGACTACTGTAACGCCCTTTACATGGGGCTGCCCTTGGGATGCACCCGGAGGCTTCAGCTAGTCCAGAATGCGGCCGCATGGGTTGTTACGGGAGTGTCTCGCTACTCCCGTGTAACACCTCTCCTGTGTGAGCTGCACTGGCTGCCAGTGGTCCTCCAGGTTTGTTTCAAGGTGCTGATGCTCACCTATAAAGCCCTACATGGCTTAGGCCAGGGTACTTGCAGGACCATCTCCTGCCATCCTCCCATTGTCCTGTGCGCTCTCATGGAGCGGGCCTCCTCAGGGTGCCATTAGCCAAACAATGTCGGCTGGCGGCCCCCAGGGGAAGGGCCTTCTCTGTGGGAGCGCCAACCCTCTGGAATGGTTTGCCCACCGAGCTTAGGACAGCCCCCAACCACCTCTTCTTCCGCCGCGAACTGAAGATGTGGCTCTTTCATCAAATGGACTGACCCTTTGAGGGTTTTTTTACATTGTAATAATATTAATTAATTTTAATTGGATTTTAATTCGTACTTAACTCATATTATCGATTTTTATCTTGTAAGCCGCCCTGAGTCCTATGGGAGAAGGGCGGCATATAAATCGCAATAATAAAATAAAATAAAATAAAATAAATAATATTCATGCAATCTTTGTCTGCCATTCTTCAATTTAGCCTCCCTCATTCTGATGACCTTTAAATGTGCTGGGACTACAATTCCCAGAATTACCAGCTAGCAAAAGAAGAAGGTTGCTATAGCTCAGGGGTGTCAAACTAGCGTCATCACGGCATCGTCACGTGATGTATTGGGATTCCCCCCCTTCACTAAACCCAGGCAGGGGCGGGCCTAGCATGTGATGCATCTGGCCCAGGGGCTGCAAGTTTGACACCCCTACTATAGCTGTTGGGGTCAATGCAACTCCATCAGCAGACTTTTTTTTTTTTTTTACAATAATGAAAAGACTTTCAGTATGAATCTCTCAGCACATAAAGTAATTGAAGAAGCGTTAACTGTAGGGAAAAGGGGGAAAAAAATCCCTCGCCGGTTCCAGATAGCTAAGTTTGTAACAATAATAACAACACTTGTAAATCCCAGTGCATACATTAACTGACCCATTGCCAACTGTCATTTCCATTAGTTTTGGAGGTGCCATTATCTTCCTTTGTTTTATCATCTTCTTTTTCCAGATAGCATCCCCTTTGTGTCAACTGAAACACAGGCAAAGCACACAAGAGAGCAGCAAGATTCTGATTTTGATGAGGTCACAACATTGCAGATGGCAAGGAGAAGAGCCTGCTAACCTTATTATCTCAGACCTCGGTTTGATATGATTGGGAGCAGCCTGGTAACAAAACTGTCAGCGATAGCTCAGCTTTCATATTTGTGCTGTAGGGAGGAAATATAACAAAACACGCATGGATGATGTACAGCCAGCCGTACTGACGCTGAAGTTGTATTTCCTGGTCTTTTAAGGTAAGAATTCAGGACTGCCAAGGAGTCGATAAATCAGAAGAACTAATACTCTCTACATTGCCGAGTTGAGGTTGGATAACCTCGGCATTTATTGGCATTTTTGCAAATTTGTTAGGAGAATCAATCGGGTGTTAATTAAAGAGTTATCATGGAATTGCTTTGAGAAAACACCTTTTGGGCTTCTAGTAGCCTCTGATTTTAAACAAGTATATCAGAGGCTAAAGAGGGCCTGGGACAGGGATTGGCAACCCTCTCAGGCACCTTCTCTGCTCCATGGTGATTGTACAGATAGTCCTCAATTTACAATGATTCATTTAGTGACCATTCGAAGTGACAACAGCACTGAAAAAAAGGGGCTTATGAACGTTTTTCACACTTATGACCATTGCAGCATCCCTTTGGTCATGTGATTAAAAATTTGGATGCTTGGCAACTGGTTCATATTGATGATGGCTGCAGTGTCACTTTTGTGATCTTCCAACAAGCAAAGTCAATGGGGAAGCCAGGTTCCCTTACCAACCATGTTATTAACAAGTGCAGGGATTCACTTAACCCATGGGGCAAGAAAGGCTCATAAAACAGGGCAAAAACTCACTTAACTGTCTGGTTAGCAGCAAAAATTTTGGACTCAATTGTGGCCATACGACAAGGACTTCCCTTACTCTCTTGCAATGGCCAGCTTACCCCAAAACAGAATAAATGCTATTATATTTTCAGATGATGTCATTTGTGTAATTTGGATTGCACAGGTCACGTGTTGGGACCCAAAACATATACTGGTGGGTTTGGGTATTACTTTGTCAGGAAAATCCCTAGAGAACTGCTTATATCAACAGTGACATAATTGCTTTCTCTGGGAGGTGCTGAGAACAATGTACCATTTTAAAAATAAAGTATGCCAATCATTCCTAAATATCTGTGGATAGATTAGACATTTGCTATTCTTGGTTTTCAGTATACAATTCTCCTACCCACAGTTACAAAGACAAGAAGACAAATGAAAAAGACAAGAAGCAATGGATGAGAGAATCAAGGAGAGAACCAACCTAGAACTTGGCCTGGTAGAAAACAGCCTGGTGGCGCAGTGGACTAAGTGCTGTTTAAGTAGCACTTAGTTGCCAGCTGCCTGCAATTACTGCAAATTCGAATTTCACCAGGCTCAAGGTTGACTCAGCCTTCCCTCCTTTCGAGGTAGGTAAAATGAGAACCCGGATTGTGGGGACAATAAGCTGACTTTGTATAAAAAGAACACCACTGGGGGGGGGGGAGCCCTACTAAGCAGGTATATACAAAAGTATGAAGGCTATTGCTTAACGCATTGTAAGCCACCCTGAGTGTCCAGAGAAGGGCGGCATATAAATTGAACTAATAAATAAATAAATAAATAAACAAACAAACTAAGGAGAAATTACCTGACAGTGAAAACAATTAACCAATGGACTAGCTTGCCTCCAGAAATTGTAGGTGCTCCAACACCAGGGTTTTTTAAAAAAGAGATTGAACAATCAGATGTCCAAACAGGAGGTTGGACTTGAAGACCTCCAAGATTTCTTTCAGGTCTGTTCTTCTGTTATTCAATTTCTAATTTTCATTGCAGAGCAACTTCATTCCATTACAACTGTCAGGCTCAGTGGCAAGACTTCAGTAGAATTTCCTGGATACTCATTTAATCTTTTATAAATGCTCAGTCCACATTTTCTATGCCAGAGGCATTATGCATTCTACTTTCTTCCGTCTGCTTTCATTGCCCTTTTCTTAGAGAGGCAACATTTTGATCTCATGTTCACAGCATATTCTATGCGTTTGATAATTGGGTCATATTCTTTTCCTCTTCACTGACCTGCTTTCTTAGCACATTATCTTTCAAATAAATCAGGATCGATCTATCTATTATCTATCTATCTATATCTATCTGTCTGTCTGTCTGTCTGTCTGTCTGTCTGTCTGTCTGTCTGTCTATATCTATCTATCTATCATCTAATCTCTCTCTCTCTCTCTCTCTCTCTCTCTCTCTCTCTCTCTATCCATCCATCCATCCATCCATCCATCCATCCATCCATCCATCTATCTATCTATCTATCTATCTATCTATCTATCTATCTCTATCCATCTAATCTACCTACCTACCTACCTACCTACCTATATCTGTCTATCGATCTATCTATCATCTATCTATCTATCTATCTATCTATCTATCTATCTATCTATCTATCATCTAATCTCTATCTATCTATCTATCTATCTATCTATCTATCTATCTATCTATCTATCTATCTATCTATCTATCTATCCATCCATCCATCCATCCATCCATCCACCCACCCACCCACCCACCCACCCACCCACCCACCCACCCACCCACCCATCTATCTATCTATCTATCTATCTATCTATCTATTTATCTATCTATATCTATCCATCTAATCTACCTACCTACCTACCTACATACATACACACACATATACTGTATGTATATATTCTTACAAAATATGTGAGTATTTGCTAAAACATAAAACATTTCATCAAATTCTGTTTCATTACTAAAGATATTCTGGATAATAAATGAAATTTCTTCAAGCTGTTTATATGACTCCCAAATCTGACATCCCTTCAACAAATCCAATTGCCAAGTGCAATTGTCAATTTTTTGATTCTGCAATAGTGGGGCTGGATCCCTTTGAAAGATGGGGAATGATTTTCCAGCTTTTGTCTCTGAAATTACAATAAGACTTAAAAAAAAAAGTGATATCAAGGGTCCAGCCAGGCATGTAGTGGACCCCAATCCACACCACTTCAAATCCATATATTGAGTGGTGTGGAGTGGTAGTTAAAGTCTTGAGAAGATCTAGTTTCAAGTCCCCATTCTCTCATGGCTTTTGGGGATCACTTTAGGCCCATCCATTCTTCTCAGCCCAGCCTATTTCAGATAAATGCAAGGATGAGTGAGTCTTTGTAATCTGCTTTGAACTCTTCAGCATGAAAGAAGTGCATAATAGTGATTAAGGCACCAGGCTAGAAACCAGGAGACTGAGTTCTACTCCTGCCTTAGCCATGAAAGTCAGCTGGGTGATATCATGCCAGTCATTCTCTTTTAGCCAATGACATCAGACTCAATTCTTGTTGCAACCAATGTGTCAGGGTTCCAAGGAACACCCCCAATGAAATAAAGCTCTGAGGCCTGAGGTTCCTCAAAGTTCCAATTTATTAGAGTTGTCATTTTTTTTTGAAAAAAATAATTTATATGCTGCCCTTCTCCGGAGACTCAGGGCGCCTTACAGTGTGTTAAGCAATAGCCTTCATACTTTTGTATATACCTGCTTAGTAAGGCTTTTGGCCCTCCCAAGCGGTGTTCTTTTTTATACAAAGTCAGCTTATTGCCCCCACAATCTGGGTCCTCATTTTATCTATCTTGAAAGAATGGAAGGCTGAGTCAACCTTGAGCCTGGTGAGATTCGAACTTGCAATAATTGCAGGCAGCTGGTCTCACTTTAACACCACTTAAGCTGCTGCTTAAGCTGCTGCACCACCAGGCTCTTCCTGTCGTCATGTTGGCACATCTGGGAAAACCCAAATCTGAAAGCTTCCAGATTTTCTCCACCCAGCTAACAGTTCACTGCCCCACACCCACAAGTTCATCACATTGTTCAATCAACTCTTCACACTCAACTGGATACAATCTTCTGGCAGTCTCCATCAGGCTCAGGCAAAAGTCCTTGAATACGGAATATTGTTATGACTAACTTTCTACCGCTCCAACAACAACCCCCTCCCAACTTCCCAGCTAAAATATGTGGCAGTTTAGAAGCAAAAAAGAAAATTGTCTTCCAAATGATCAACACTCAGTTGATCCAAAGAGAGAGAGAAAAGCAGGGAAAAAACAATGTTGGCCAATGTAGGCTTCAATTCTCCACAATAGAGCCAGGTTGGAATTTCTGGACAAATCCGCTCATCAGCAAAACTCTTAGGCTGGAGATAATTGATCTAGTAAAATAGAAAATCTGGTAGATGATTACGTTCTGGGCTATACTTTTTGAAGTCCATACCCTTGTCATTCCCAACACAGCTTATCTGCTTTTTCAATTTGATAAAAGCATGTAACTTGGCTGATATCTATTTTTCACTCATAAGATTGCATTGGTGTAAAATTATACCATAGGGCAGTTCTTTGCATTGAGTGGCATGTTTGTCACTGTCCATTTATTAGAAAATTGTGCCCGTGGAATTATGAAGCATTTTTTTCTTTCTTTCCTCTCTAAAGTTCTCTTAGACTTAAATTTGTCTCCAGAGATTGAAATGCAATTGATGACCACATTTCTTACTTGAACTATGATGAGATAAAGAAGACAACTCCCACAAGTTTAAAAGTGTGATTTTGATCAATACTACTATTTTAAAATGTTACAGACCGAGAGAAAGGTTCCTTTTGCCAGGAGCTGGAGAGAAGTGATCTATTATTTACAGATGTAAGGAGATCTTTCAGAATGAGCGTGGTTGAAAGTCAGCCTTCGTAAACAGAAGTGACAGGAATCGATACTAATGCCTCTATGGTGGCGAGGCCCATCCTTGATATTTCCAATTTGCGGAATGGAAATAGTCGATTACATTTTGCAGTCCCAACAGAAATGTGGACAAGACTATTTACTTAAAGCATTTATAGAGCTGCCCATCTTATAATCAGCTTTGGGTAGCTCACAATCATAAGTAAAAATGACATAAAAATCATAATAAAACTGTAAAACAAACAACATTAAAAACAACAGAAACCTGGGACCAAGTCATATAGTCTTTGACAGTAGTGGATTTCACTTACCTTTGCTTCGCTTGCATGTGTGAGCTTGCTTCACTTGTGCACCACTTTTACGCATGCACAGAGTGTATTTAATGACATCCGGGCAGGTGGGCGGAGCCTCCCACCACTGCTAGTACCAGTTTGCCCAACCAGCAACTACCAGCAACCCACCACTGGTCTTTTATCTCAGTGGTTTTGGAAAAAGCCAGGTTTTCAAACCATTATGAAAGGTTAGGAGGGTAGGGGGCTGCCCAACTTAAGTGGGGAAGGGTTTTCCATAGGGCAGGGGCTGCCATGGAAAGGGCATGCTTCGTAGTTCCTTTCAGCTGGAATAGGGGAAGGGACTAGGACCGTGTCCATCCTATCTGACCTGGTAAGATGTGTAGATGTCCATAGACAAAGATGGCCCTGCAGATAACCTGGCCCTGTGCCATATAGGGTTTTAAAAGTGATGCCCGGCACCTTGGATTGCACCCAGAATGAAACTGGAAGCCAGTATAGACTCGTGTCACATGGGCAAACCTATGGGCCTCTGCTGCTGCATTCTCGATCAGTTGAAGTTTCTGAGCGGTCTTTAAGGGCAATCTCATGTACAGTGCATTGCATGGGAGGTGACCAAGGAACGGATGGCTGTGAACAAGGTCTCCCAGGCCAGTAAAGGTGCAATTGGTGCACCAGATGAATGGTTCCATCTACTCCTCAAGCAGGAGCCATGGGGTGGTTCTCTTCCTTCCTCCAAGGAGGAAGGAGTTTGCAGCACCAGATGAATGGTTCCATCTGCTTCTCAAGCAACCACCATGAGCTGGTTCTCCTTCTTTTATTTTTCCCCGCCTTCCCTATTTATGGACATTTTTTTGTTCCAATAGAAGAGAACATTTGTAGCTCAGGGTTGAATTATGGAGTCCTAAGTGCTCTCTGACTTTAGCGATTTGCATTATCCAACTAGGCAACATCAGCAGGGCTGGTGAGTGTGGGGTTTGCTCACGGTTTATATATAGTAGTTTGCTTTGCCAGCTTTGATGGAAGCGTGGGAGTGGGGCGGGACAAAGGAAGTGATACAAAGACATGCTGAAAGCCTCTCTCAAGTCGCTGAATATTGACACCACCTCCTGGGCAGTGGTGGGTTTCAAACATTTTTACTACCAGTTCTGTGGGTGTGGCTTGGTGGGCGTGGTGTGGCTTGGTGGCATGTCTTGGTGAGCGTGGCAGGGGAAGGATACTGCAAAATCCCCATTTCCTTCTGATCAGCTGGGACTTGGGAGGCAGAGAATAGATGGGGGTGGGGCAGAATTTTTACTACCGGTTCTCCAAACTACTCAAAATTTCCGCTACCGGTTCTCCAGAACTGGTCAGAACCTGCTGAAACCCACCTCTGCTCTTGGGAAATCCTGGGACAAGATTGATCGATATGGCGCATGCTGATCTACCAAGGCTGCCAGACATTTGAAGACAGAGGACAACTATAGCAGAAGAGAAGCGTGCACTCTGCAAAGCCAGAGCTGCAAATGCTGCAACAGTGGTGCCCACACACGTCTGCTCGACATGTGGCAGAACATTCCGTGGCCTCATTGGCCTTATCAGCCACTTGCGGACACACTGTGGACAGTCCACTACCTGCTAGATGTCCTCTTCAAAAACGATGGACGAACATCAGAGGTGGGCTTCACATAATTTAACAACCAGTTTGCCCAGAATTGAAAATGTGAGTGTGCATGCATGCACAAGCACACGTCGTTCATGCATGCACCTTACACAAACACATGCTGCATCAAAAACACGCCAATTGTATAGGATGGGATAGCTTCGCTTGCGTGCGTGCCTTACACACATTCACGCTGCATCAAAAACACGGTGATTGTATAGGATGGGTTAGCACCGAGATGGGTGGGTGGGCCCAGCTGCTGGCCGTCACTACCGGTTCGTCCGAACTGGACCAAAGAGGCTGAATCCCACCCCTGATGAACATGATATATAGTGGTTTGCTTTGCCAGATTTAACGGCAGCGTGGTTTTCTCCTTGTTGGTTCCTTGATTAGGTATATTGTTTCCTGCTTGATTGTTAGTCCTGATGGCTAAAAAGGCTGATTATTGTATTAGTAGGTCATGTGTTATTACTAATCAGTTTAATATTGATATCATGATGGCAAGGAAGAGAACTCTGGACCTCAACACAGAAAGAATTTATTTCCATCCCCTCCGCCAGAAAACAACAATAATACTTAGTTTTGACAGCTGCTCTGAAAATGCAAAACTGCAAGTAGCAAACTCTTGCAATTGCTGAATAGTGTGACTATGTCTGTTATTAGTGCAATTTGTTGTAAACCATTGGGATTATCTTTCTATGGAAAGAAATGACACTAACCTGCTAAATAGACAAATAAATTTCTGAATATCTAACAACAGTTTTTTTTTAAAAAAAAATGTTCAAACAATAACAGCAAACACATCATTTTCAAAAATCATATGCAAGAAAAAGGACCTAAAATTCTTGCAAAAGCAACATTTACCGGGTTGAAAGATCTCAGTAAATAAACAATCACCCTCAAGTTCTCTCTCTCTTGTTTTTTTTTCTCGCCCTACACCAGAACTCAGATAGATTCTGCAAATGAGTCTCTTTGCTCTCAACTCTGAATTATTTTTTTTAAATCTCTGTAATTAACTATCTAATATTTTGGTAGATTAATTTACTCATGAATCTGATTCAGGCTTGGAGCCTTGTTTTATAACTTGAATTTGATTCTGTACAAGGACCATTTCCAGCTGTGCTAGACGAGAAAGGTTTGGCCTTGGCAAGATCCATAATATGTACTGATCAGGAAAAAATGAGACACTCCCCCATATCTGATTTCATCAGCCATTTGTAAATGAGCTCATGGGAATCTGCTGCATTGTCATAGTTTATTAGATTTGCAAATCCCAAACTTTAATGTCAAAAGGACCACTCTGGATTTAGTACAATTAGCTGAAATGTTGATCCTGGCAGCAGACAATGTGATCTCAGGCACCTTTGTTGCAGGGATGACAGTGATGTTAATGAGCCTTGGCTGCTGTTTATGCAACATTTTAAGTTTCTCAGAGAGCTTCTGATTTATTAGAAAATGATAAGAAGCAAGATTTGGAATCATGAAGAACCAAGAAATGGGAGGTTTGCACTGGGGTCATCCCAACCATTTTGTGATCTAACAGAGCAACCATTTTGTCCTGGTAGAACTAAATCACAGGAGCCATGGAAGAAGAAATAAATAGACGTTTTACACTGGATCTATCAAAGCTTTTCTCAACCTAGGAAATGAAATTACACAGTATTCAGCGAGCAGCGTTCTTAGGTTTAAAAAAAAAAGCTAAGATGGCAATAGAACACAAATCAATGTTGTTCCCCTTTTATATAAATGTTGATTTTGCATGCATTTACAAAGAGTGGAGTTGTAGTTACACCGCTCATAGACACTGTTTTGATATTTATCATCATTCTTCAGATGCCATTGTAGTCAGCAATGGTTGGGTTAATTGGGGGAATTTTGGGCGCTGAAGTCCCAGATCAGGAGGGAACCCATATTTGGAAAGATGGTTAAAAATACGTGTACAGATGAACTGATTCAACTTATTGGGATAGCAGTAGCATATCACTTAGCTAAAACTGGATTGTCATTCATACCTCTGCTTTGGAAATAAAGACAATGATAACTTTAAGACTGCAGAGCTTTTCTTCCATACAAATATTGTTTTAGGAATAAAAGACAAAGTGGGGATTAAAAAGGCAAAAGTTGATATTGTATTTGTTTAAGGAAATCTGTATAAGCATCATGGAAGATTATGGAGAAACTAAAATCATAGGATTGGAAGGGACCTTGGAGGTCTTTTAGTCCAACCTCCTGACCAAGGCAGGAGTCCTTGGTATATCCTCTATACCCGTGATGGCGAACCTATGGCACAGAAAGCCATCTCTCCGGGCATGCAAGCCATTGCCCGTTGCTCTTCTGACGCACTGGCCATCTGGTCTTCACGTGTGCAGGAGCACCGGAAACCAGCTGAGGAGTTGCCCAATGTGCATGCACGTGCTGGGCAGCTCCTCTTCCGGTTTCCAGTGCACGCATGCCCATCGGCCACCTGGTCTTCTGGTGTTTAGCATGCATGCAAACGTGAAGATCAGCTGGTGGGTGCGCATGCATGCACCGGAAACCAGAAGATCATCTTTCCAGTGCGCACATGCATGCCAGTCAGCTGGTCTTTGCATGCATATGCACCAGCCAGTTGGTCTTTGCATGCGCTTGCATGCCAGAAACCGGAAGACCAGGTGTTTGGTGCACATGCATGTGCTAGAAACCGGAAGAGCAGCTGCCCGGTGCGTGCATGCGCACCGGGAAGCAGCTGCTCTTCCTGTTTTTGGCATGTATGCGCATGTGCGTGGGCGCTCCCGTTTCAGCACTCGGTGCCAAAACGGTTCGCCAACACTGCTCTATACTTACTATACTTGACCTAAGATATTTTACTTTAGTATATCCTCTGTACTAAAGTATGGAGCATAAGCCATCACAAACGAAGACACTTGTGGAATTGGACTAAACAAACAAGCAAATAAACAAAAGGATTAAATGAAATACAAGCACAAACAAACTGTGGTAGAGCTTTCTGGGGATTGCAATTGATAAGGTAGACCCTCTTATAAGAAAGGTCCATCTATCGTATGTCTGCCGCCAGAGTTCTCAGAGAACACTTTCTCTGCTGAATTTCATATTAAGACAGTTCAGTATTTATAGAAGAGAATATTTGTAGCTCAGAGGTGAACTGTGGAGCTCCTGGTGATTTCTGAGCTTGGTGGCTTTATTGCAGACAAAGCACAAACCCCGCTCCCTTCTAACACTGAAGATATTACCGAGTTGGATTGTAGGAAGTTAGCACCCACCCTTTTCCTAGGAAAACGAGATGTTTTGGGAAATATTAAAAGGGCAGAATATTTCCATCAAAAGGGAGGCAGAAATTCAGCCCCCCACCTTTGTCAATGGGCCATTAAGACCTGGGCCAGTCTTTTCTACATAACAAAGATCTACCTCCTTCTAGCAGAGCTATAATAGGAATTGCCCCCAAAGCCCCTTCATTACATCATCACTCAGCAAGGCTCAACCAAGCATGGGACATAGACAACCTACAAAGTTACCCCTGAATGGCCCCATGGGAGTCTGACAACTAATCAGAATACAAGCTCAAATTCAAAAGCCCAGAGAGGGCATAAAACCCAGGCCCTCTCAGCATCTCTTCCCCCTTTTTGCCCAGGACCTCAAACCATGTGATCCTGTCCACCATTAAACCATCATTCCACGCAGTCTCCATGTTTCCAGTGTCTTTCTTCCCACTTGGAACTGAACCCAGATGGACATTTCTTCCAACAGGATAATGTAATTTTCATTAATTTTATTGATTAGTCCTTGAGCCACCTCAAAGTGCAGAGTTCCAGAAACAAATTAGATAAAACCTATTTAAAATGGAATTGGACAAAATTCTATTTAAAATGAAATTGGAATAAAATACAATCATTTAAGATTTAGATAAAATATGATAAAATTATATTTCGGTGTCTCCCCTACAATCCCCTACAATCTACCCCAATCAATCCCACAAATGCAGATCCCAATCAAACCATTTTACTTAAGTCCTGTGCTGTGTTAAATGTTATTTTCAGATTCTGGCCACACATAAAGTGGGTTGTTTTGATATGGGGATCCCAATGGGTCATTCATCTGATAATGAAACTCAATCAAACTCAGACAGCACCAATGACTCCACAATGATTCTGTATTTATTAGATTTAGCTTCAAGATCTTGCAAGAATCCCAAATAGAAATAATGCATAGTCATTACAATGAAGATAAAATCCACATTCCAAATATATTTCTTAGTATCTATTCCACGGGATTATTTTGTTAGTTTGCCAGAAAGCGAATAGTTTTAGCTTGGCTGTGAAATAATTTGCTAATTATTAACTACCTTAAATAGTTTAAAAGGAACCATGCCTACCTTTTAAATATAGTTTAAAATTGTTCTTTAAGATTTTTGCTTAAACAGTTAAGATATTGAGAAACCTAAGTATAGTTTGAATTTTATGATACCCTCTCTGTAATATTTTAGTGATCCAGAGGGGGGAAAAATATCAAAAGGATAATTGCTGCACAAAATGGTCAATTGAATTTCTTGGCTTAAATATTTTAGGCCGTCTCATTGTTAAAAGAATAATTGGTTACCTTTGACCTTAAACTGAATAATACATAATGGCATTAAGTTCTTACGGGTTTTTTTGGCATACCTAGAAAACCATGACATGGCATTTCAAATCATTTCAATGTGTGTAAAGTGACAGAAGTTTCTCCCAATTTTATATCAACTTACTTAATTCTAGACAGACATATTTCAAGGTTTTTTTAAAAAAAATAAAGTATTTTATAGAATAAAACAGTATGATTTTTTAAAAAGGAAAGGAAAGAGCCTCAGATAGCTCAACTGGCTAAACAGCCTGTTATTAACATCCAGCTGTCTGCAATTACACCAGTTCGAGGCTCAAGGTTGACTCAGCCTTCCATCCTTTCTAAGATAGGTAAATTGAGGACCCAGTTTGTGGGGGCAATAAGCTGACTTTGTATAAAAAAATATACAAAAGTATGAAGGCTATTGCTTAACGCCTTGTAAGCCGCCCTGAGTCTCCGGAGAAGGGCGGCATATAAATCTAATTAAAAAAAAAAGTAAAGTGAAAGTGATAGGTAAATTAGCAAGAAATAAAAGAAAAAAGACAAAAGACAAAAGAAAGAGAAAGAGAAAAGATTGATCTGTGGCTTCTGATTTCCTTTACAGCAGATATAAATGAATTTATATTTTATCATTTCTCTCAAAGGTTAAAGGCTCCCTTTTTTCCATAGTCTAACCTTTCTAATAATAAAACCCCAAAATCAGAAGTTCATTTTCTTTTCTGTTTTGGCAATAAGTCCATAAACGGTTTCCAGTCACTAACAAATGTAGTTATTGTATTTTTCCTAATTAAAATAAGTAATTTTTGCCATCTTTTAAAATTCGGTTATCTTTACCAACCATTTCTCCATATTTCAGAATTTTTGGCTTCTGGGTGTGGGTCCATGGCAGACTAGAAGAAGAAGTGGGGATGGCATTGAGGCAGAGATCGATGGCCAGATGATGGATTCTTTCTGGACAAGGATAGATCATGAGATCACACACTTGCATTCCAGACTGGTGCGTCTCATGAGTGGACTGAGCCAGTGGTGGGTTTCAAATTTTTTTACTACTGGTTCTGTGGGTGTGGCTTGGCATGGTTTGGTGAGCGTGGCTTGATGGGTGTGACAGGGGAAGGATACTGCAAAATCCCCATTCCCAACCCACTCCAGGGGAAGGATACTGCAAAATTCCCATTCCTACCCAATCAGCTGGAACTTGGGAGGCATAGAATAGATGGGGGTGGGGCCAGTCAAAATTTTTTCTACTGGTTCTCCGAACTACTCAAAATTTCTGCTACCAGTCTCCAGAACTGGTCAGAACCTGCTGAAATCCACCTCTAGACTGAACCAAGCAGCTGAGGGTCAAAGGATTTCAGTCAAGTTCACAGCCATAATGTAGCCTATATGGACAGAAGGTTCACAAAAACCTCACTTTCTTAATCACTAACAAGGTGATCAATTTACAGTTGAAGAGGTTTTCTCAGTGGCAGAAAATCCACTTGGTGAGTCAACATTCTTTCTCGATTAAAGGAGAAAAACGGTCTTAAAGGCTTTAAATTTTCAGCAAAAAGCTTAACAAGAATTGGATGTAAGAACATTTAAAACAGATAAAGGATGCAGTAATTTTGAAAGATAAAATTTTTGTAAAAGTGCTTTTGAAACTATTGGAATTTAATAGACAAACAGACCTGACCTTTGTAGGAATTTGTTCAGCATGAAAGGATGTAGACGATAAAGATAATATAAGCCAGATTGTGATAGTGACAGTAACCATAGAATGCTGTTTGAGATGAAAGTATTAAGGACACAGAAAGGCAAAAGGGAGGAGAATGTGCCTTTTACTTTTACTTTTGACTGAGACACTTTCACTTTTGGATTCCAATATTAGAATAGCAACCAAACAGAAAACCGGTAAACATAGGAGAATGGAAGTGGGGATTATTAGAGCAACCTGCAGAAAGAGGAATTACACTAGAATTGCTTCTGATAATGGTTGAGGAATTGGGTAAAAAAAATATGGCTGAATCACTTAATACTAAATTGGCAGCCTTTGAAGAGAGAATTTCTTACAGAAAATTACAGAACAGTTTGAGGAGATGCAAATGAAGGTGACAAATACTATTCAAAAACTTTGATCAGTTAAAAAGGAAGGTGAAAGGATGCTACTGAATTAGACAGTATAGGTATTGAATTTTCTAAAGTTTTGGCTTGATTGTGGATTACAACTGATTAACATGGAATATAAATGGAGCAAATGGTCCTCAAAACAGAAAAAAAAATAATTGTTAAAAAAATTAAATCAACACATAATTTGCTTACAAGAAAGATATATTAGGGAAAAAGGCCATAAAGTGTTTGACTTATAAAAGTTTGAGTGAAGAATTGATTTCAGCAGCAACTCAAAAAAGAAATGGAGTTGTTTTATATGTAAACTCCCAGCTACAATCAGAATTTACCATATTTTTCGGAGTATAAGATGCACTCCCCCCACTAAAAGAGGGTGAAAATTTGGGTGTCATATACACCAAATATAGCCCCACACACCCGCAAGCCCCCACCGTTTGGTCTCTGCCTCCCAGCAATTTACCTCCTTGCAGCAAACAGCAAACAGCCCATTGTGCCTGATTAGCACAAGCAGATGATTGTCAGTTGGATCGGCCTCCCGGCCTCCTGACTCTCAGCTGTTTCACGCTGCAGGGATTGCCATTGCCTATCGCCAAATACCCCATTTGCTGCAAGGAGCAAATTGCTGGGGGGCAGAGGCAGATTTTTTTTTCTTGTGCTAATCAGACTGTGCTGAAAATGAAACTAAAGCAGGCTGTTTGCTGCAAGGAGGCAAATTGCTGGGAAGCAGAGGCAGATTTTTTTTCTTGTTTTCCTCCAAAAAATGGTAGGTGCGTCTTATAGTCTGGAGCGTCTTATACTCCAAAAATACGGTATATTGACTGATGAGCATGATAGATTTATTGGAATGGAAGCCAATCTACATGGAGGTCTGATATTGGAAGTTGATGCATCAAATGAAGATATTTTATGAAGGGCTTAATGATTTTATGAAGGACTTAATGATAAACTAATAGGCTTTTCTTATGAACATTTATATTTAACAGGGGATTAGAAAAATAGACAAAGTTTTGAAGAAAAATATTAAAATTACACAAGGCAAATTACCACAAGTTTTTTTTAATCTGATGAACAGTTTAAATCTTGTTGACATATGGAGACATGAAAATGGCAATTCAAGAGAGCATATGTATTTTTTTGACAGTCACAGATCAGCAAAAGATATGAATTGAATTTCAAAGAATCTGGTTCATAAAGTAGATCATAATCCAGTAAATTTGTTTTATAAATTCTAGTTCTTTGAAATGGAAGTTAAATGAAATGTTGTTACAGAAATAAGCAATATTGGAGGATTGTAAAAAGATACTAAAAGAGGTATTTAAAAATAATTTAGATAAAGATACTGATGTAAGAATGGTTTGGGATGCAAATAAAGCTTTCATTAGAGGTCATTTCATACAATGAAACAGTGAGCTGAAAAAGAAGGGACAAGAAAAAACACAAGCTATTTTGGATGAGATAAAGAGAAAAGAGGAATTAAACAAAAGTCCAGAGACGATAAATATTTCTCAATAAATTAAACTTCTACTGTTGCAATTATCTATGCAAAAGGTAAGATATATAGGAAATAAAAATGGACCATGCAAAGCAAAAAACCAAAAAACCAAAAGCCTTGGACCTCACAAATAAACCAGGTTACGGGTTGGTGTATAAATTGCAGAGAAAAAAATGATATTGAAATTACAAGAAGGAAATATGGTGCTAACTGATAATGCAACTATGGAAAAAGCATATAAAATAAAATATATTTCTGTGGAGAAAATAGAGTGGATCAATAAAAATAAAGGAAGTTTGAGAAGCTAAAAAAGTTTTTTTAAAACAGAATAGGTGCCTGGACCAGATGGATTACCATGATCTTATTCTAAAATTTTTAAGATGAACTTTCACAATTTCATTTTTTGAAAGCGAGAGGTGGTTTGCAAAAAACCGACAGCTTTGGGGTTTTTTAGATAAATTTTTAAGCTCTAATTTAAGGGGTTCTGGGAGGGATTGTGGGAATGGATCTGGGGGGATCCATAAATCCACTGAATGGGGTAATGGGTCTGATGATCATGGTGGGGAGGACGGGGACAGAAATCTGACAAGGATGCAGGGGAATGAAACGATGGGCATTAGTATAGTAAGTGGGAGGGGCAGATATGACGGCAGCAGGGGACCATATTATGTTTCGGGAGTGTGCACTCAATGTTTATGAGTGATTGCATGCTCCGACTCCCAAAGCACTGCTCGTTTCCCGGGTTGTTCAGAGTCTGAGGCCCTAAGTCTATGATTGATGTTATGTAATGCCAGGTCAGTGGTAAATAAAGCCCCCCTCATTCACGATCTTATTTCGGAAGGGGGTACTGACCTGGCAGGGATTATGGAGACCTGGTTGGGCCAGGAGGGAGGAGTTCCCCTTGTGGAAATGTGCCAGCCAGGTTTCGATGCATTCCATCAGCCAAGGACTCAGGGAAGGGGTGGGGGAGTCGCAGCAATTATTAGAGAAAGTCTTTGCCCGAGGGAGGCCACTGTTCCTCAGATAGCCGGATGTGAGTCCCTCCTTGTGAAGTGGGATCGGGGGATACAGATGAGCCTACTGATTATGTACCTGGCTCCCTGCCACATAATGGCGATCCTGCCTGAGCTGCTCGACGTTATAGCCGGGGTGGCGGTGGAAACCCCCAGACTCATTGTTGTGGAGATTTCAACCTACCATCTGCTGGTGAGATGTCAGAGGCAGTTCGGGAGTTCATGGCTTCCATGACGGCCATGGATCTGACCAGGTAGTTAAAGGCCCCACCCCCTTGGGAAATCACACTCTGGACTTGATTTTTGTCTCTGATCAGTGGTTGAATGATCTAAGAACAGGGGATATAGACATCAAGCCCTTGTCATAGTCTGATCATTCTCTCCTTCACATGGACTTTCAAGTCACTTTCACCCACCGCAGGGAGACGGAACCAACCAAATGTTTCCGTCCCAGGCGCCTGATGGACCCCGAGAGGTTCCTGATGGAGCTTGGGCCATTTCCTGAGACTCTGGCTCACGACTCGACTGAGGACCTGGTGGTCGCCTGGGACAGGGCGGCTGCTGGGGCCTTGGACCGCATTGTGCCTTTGCGGCCTCTGACCCGATGCTGATCTCGACTAGCTCCTTGGTTTTCCGAGGAGCTGAGAGAGATGAAGCATCGGAAAAGATGCCTGGAGAGCGATTGGAGGACAAGCCAATCTGAATCTGACCGAACACAGGTGAGATCTTATATTAAGACCTATCTAGTGGCGATAAAAGCGGCAAAGTCTAGCTACTTCTCCACTCTTATTGCATCTGCAGAGAACCGCCCAGCCACGCTGTTTAGGGTGACCCGCTCCCTACTTCAGGTGGGGGTGTGGGAAGATCACCTACAGGGTCGAGCTGAGGATTTTGTGCAATTCCTGCGTGATAAAGTTGCTCAGATTCGGGAAGGCCTGGACTCCAATTGGGTAGATCCAGGGGAGGAGACAGGGGTAGGTCTTGAAAGCCTTATTTGGGAAGAGTTTGACTCTGTGGCTCCTGAGGACGTGGACAAGATTCTGGGCAAGCTTAATGCTGGCTCATGTTTATTGGACCCGTGTCCCTCCTGGTTGGTACTGGCCTCCTGGGAGGTTACACGAGGCTGGCTCCAGGGGATTATAAATGCTTCTCTGAGTGAGGATGTTTTTCCCACAGCCTTGAAAGAGGCGGTTGTGAAGCCGCTCCTCAAGAAGCCTTCCCTGGACCCGGCTATATTATCAAATTATCGTCCAGTCTCCAATCTTCGCTTCATTGCGAAGGTTATTGAGAGTGTGGTGGCGTGACAACTACCCCAATACCTGGATGAAGTTGTCTGTCTGGATCCATTCCAGTTGGGCTTCAGGTCATGATACAGCACAGAAACGGCATTGGTCGCGTTGGTTGATGATCTTTGGAGGGCTCTGGACAGAGGTTGCTCCTCTATCCTGGTCCTATTAGATCTTTCAGTGGCTTTTGATACCATTGACCAGGGTATATTACTGCACCGGCTGGAGGGCTTAGGAATAGGGGGCACTGTGCTTCGGTGGTTCTCCTCCTTCCTCTCTGACTGTTCGTAGTTTGTGTTGGCAGGGGGGCAGAGGTCGACCTCGAGGCACCTTATTTGTGGGGTGCCACAAGGGTCAGTTCTCTCACCCCTTCTGTTCAACATTTATGTAAAACCACTAGGCGAGATCATCTGTGGTTTTTGGGGTGAGTGTTCATCAGTATGCTGATGACACACAGCTATACATCTCCACTCCAGAACACCCCAACAATACCCTTACTGTGAAGTCCTGTTGCCTGGAGGCGGTGCGGATCTGGATGGGGAGAAACAAGCTCAGACTCAACCCCTCCAAGACTGAGTGGCTGTGGCTTCCGGCGTCCCAGTATAGTCAACTGGTACCATCACTGACAATTGGGGATGAGACCTTGCTCCCACAGAGTGGGCCCGCAACTTGGGTGTCCTCCTGGATTCACAGCTATCTTTAGAAGAGCATTTGACGGCCATGGCCAGGAGGGCCTTTATCAGGTTTGCCTGATCCGCCAGTTGCGTCCCTTTCTGGATCGGGACGCCTTGTGCACGGTCACTCATGCCCTGGTCACCTCCCGTATGGACTACTGTAATGCTCTCTACATGGGGCTCCCCTTGAAGAGCACCCGGAGGCTCCAACTGGTCCAGAATGCAGCCGTGTGAGTGATCATGGGTGCAGCTCGTTGTGCCCATGTAACACCTCTCCTACCTGAGCTGCACTGGCTCCCGATGGTCTTCCAGGTGTGATTCAAGGTGTTAGTCATCACCTTTAAAGCGCTCCATGGCTTAGGACCTGGGTACCTACGAGACCGTCTTTTGCCACCAATAGCCTCCCACCAACCAGTTCGTTCTCACAGGGAGGGACTACTCAGGGTACCATCAGTCAAATTATGCCAACTGCTGACTCCCAGGGGGAGGGCCTTCTCTGTGAGGGCTCCAACCCTTTGGAATGAACTGCCCCCTGAGATACAAAATATCCCTGATCTCCGTGCTTTCCGCTGTGCTCTCAGAACCCTGATGTTCCAACAGGCGGGGCTAAACATGTAAACATGTGAATGATTTTAAAATGTTATCTAATTTTGGGTTTTATTTAATTGGGCCAAACTAAGTTATAATTTTAATTAGCGAGTTTATGATGTTTGTGTATCTATATTTTCTCTTGACTGTACACCGCCTTGAGTCCTACGGGAGAAAGGCGGTATAGAAATATAATAAATAAATAAATAAATAAATTTGTGAATTCATTTACAAAATTCAATGAATTCAGTATCAAATATTGGAACCCACTTATTTATATTTTTTCTTTCTTTTTTCTCTTTTCCACTTTTTCTCTTTTATCTCTTCCTTCTTATTCTATTTTATATTCTATTATTTTTTATTATTGTTTTAAAAACTTTTGATTAAAACAATGGAATCTTTCCATCTTTGTGCATATAATAAATCTCACTCCAGTTACCATGTACAAAAAGAACCTCTAGCTGTGTATTCATTAGTCCCAGATACGTTTTGGATAAATGTCAACCACAAGTATAATTACAAGATCTGATGACATTTTATATATTTACTCTGGTTCCTTTCTAGTATTAGTCATTATTTTTATCAATTGCAAACAATACATTTCAGAATGAATGAATTACATATCAGCCAAGTTCATAATTAGGAATGTTTTGAATAAAACTTTCTCCTTAAATGAATTGTACATTTCCCATCATTTTACAGAAAAATTGGAATGAGTGTAAAATTCAATACTTAGTTGACTTGTTGAACAGATGGGTGTTGAAAGTTTATTTGAATACTAGCTTGTCATTCTGGTAAAAATATTCAGATTTGTTCATCTCATTTACCTTCTGAAAATTAAGCACTGAAAGCTGTTGTATTTTATAGTTTTGTTAAGTGTAGCATTTCTGGAAGTTTAAAGATGATGATCACAAGGATAACTAATGATACCTTTGAACCTTCAATAAGTCTTCACCAGATGTATATGGGATACAAGTATGTTTAAATCTTGGAATAGCTATTTCAGGCTGACTAAATTTTCCAAAGCACCAATATTTTCCAAAACACCAATAGGCAAGACAAGAAACAATGGAAACTAACAAATGGAAACTTCTCCTTGGAAACTAACCAAGGAGAAAAGCAACCTAGAACTAAGGAGAAATTTCCTAACAGTGAAAACAATTAACCACTGGAACGACTTGCTTCCAGAATTTGTTGGTGCTCCATCACTGAAGGCTTTCAAAAAGAGACTGGGCAACCATTTATCTGAAATGATATAGGTCTCCTTGAGCAAGGGGTTGGACTAGAAGACCTCCAAGATCCCTTCCAGCTCCTCTCCTATCCTATCCTATCCTATCCTATCCTATCCTATCCTATCCTATCCTATCCTATCCTATCCTACCCTACCCTACCCTAGTCTAGTCTAGTCTAGTCTAGTCTAGTCTAGTCCACTGGTCTATTACACTCACACTGGTCATTTCAGATTCAAAATTACTGTTTGAGAGTTCCAAGCATAGCATACATTCTGAGAGTTTTGTATCAGGTATGAAACAAATCCCAATGGTTATTTTTAATTTTGTTCTTAGAAAGAAAAAGCCATTTAGAATACTCTGATGGAATGTTAACATGAAGCTGTTTTGTTTCATTTTTTTGTTTTTTTTTAAAAAAATAATTTATATGCCGTCTTTTTCCGGAGACTCAGGGTGGCTTACAATGTGTTAACCAATAGCCTTCATACTTCTGTATATACCTGCTTAGTAGGGCTTTCGGCCCCACCCTAAGCGGTGTTCTTTTTTATACAAAGTCAGCTTATTGCCCCCACAATCTGGGTCCTCATTTTACCTACCTTGAAAGGATGGAAAGCTGAGTCAACCTTGAGCCTGGTGAGATTCGAACTTGCAGTAATTGCAGGCAGCTGGTGTCACTTTAGCACCACTTAAGCTGCTGCTGTTTTCTGTTTTGATTACATTTTTGCCTTCCATCTAAATTCTCCAAACATTGTGACCCATATGATACATTTATCCTGGTTTTAGGACAAACCTCTCAGTCATTGCATTCCATTTTTCTCCTTGCTTGTATTCTCTTTTTATCCCACCATTACATTTTGTACTCTATGCGAAACTATGGTTATTTCGTTAGTTAGTTCATGTCTGGAGCTGGTTATTTCCTGCCTGGAAAAAAATCCCACTAAACATTATTTACTGATTCTGTTTGCGTACAGTGCTAATCCCAAAACAAACCAACTATATTATGGATTACTCTAATGCATGTGTCCTGTCTTTGGAGGGCTGCTTAATTCTGTTGCTAAACTCCAGCAATTTAACAAATAAGTAAATCTTGTGAAAAGTAGCACAATGAATTATTTACATCAGGTCCTCTTAAAACCAGAAGCTTTGTTTGGTTATTTCAATTTCATGCAAGTAGATCACACACCCCTAAGAGTAATCAGATACGAACAAGCAAACAGTGGGTACTACTGTAATGGTGCTAAACACAGTCCTAAAATGGACTTCTTTATAACATAAAAGAGAAGGGTAAGATAAATTGCAACATTTTAAAATAAGAATAAAAAATTCAATGCAAAAATCCATCATATCATCATCATCATCTTTTTATGACCCCATAATCCCTTGTGGTGGGGAGTCTGGGCAACTGAATGGAGCAGAATGTTTACTGGCCAGATGCCCTTCCTGTCACCAATGTGGAATTTTATTCAGCAGATAAATTCTCATTGTGCTCAGAGAAAATATCTGCCTCTACCTAAAATCGAACTCACAACCTCCTGATTGTATGGTGAGAGCTCCACCTCTAGGCCACCGCACCACTCACAAAAATCCATCATATACCACTAAGAAAATGCAGTGGTGGGATTCAGACAGTTCGCACCACTTTCGGGAGAACCGGTTGTTAATTTTCTGAGCAGTTTGGCATCTGGCTTTTGGAAGAAATCATTAGAGCAGAGAACCAGTTCTTAAATTACTTGAATCCCACCACTGAGAAAATGGGATTGTACATGATGGTTATGCCTTCCTTCTTGTACACTCCAGGGTGGACCATTCTCTACTGGCTGTACATTCTGAAAAATTGACACAAGTCAATTCATCATCTTTGTGCATCAACTAGATAAAATATGTGTTTCTGTGTTTCATGGAACAATTGTAGCAGTTGCTGCTGCTATACAAAACAGTAGTCTTCTATATGTAAGAAAAACTGCCTGGAAGCTCATGGTCCATGGTGAAAGCCATTCATTCCCATTTTTGCAGCTTGCACCCAGTCAATTAGCAACATGCAAAGGGAAAGTTGACTTGCCTTGACTTAAGACCATAATCAGACCTGGCAATTCCAGTTATAAGTAGCGACAGTTGGCAAGTGGATATATTTTATTTATTTATTTCTCTTCATCAAACATGTATTAAATAACAGATATAAGTATAGACATACTTATGAATACATGAGATGGATACAAATAAAAGGGATCATTAGGACAGGGACGGTAGGCACGCTGGTGTGCTTATGCATGCCCTTTAAAGACCTCTTAGGAATAGGGTGAGATAGATAGTAGACAGTCTAAGGTTAAAGCTTTGCAGGTTTGGGGGAGAAACCAAGGTCAGGTATTTTCTGCAATCGAGCTTGGAGCTGTTTATCTTAAGTTTGTATCTATTGTTTGCTCGTGTATTGTTGTGGTTGAAGCTGAAGTAGCCATTGACAGGTAGGACATTGTAGCAGATCATTTTATGTACTATGCTTAGGTCAGGATGAAGGCGGCATAGTTCTAAATTGTCTAAGTCCAACATTTCAAGTCTGGTGGCATAAGGTATTCTATTGCGGGTAGAGGAGTGGAGGACTCTTTTCGTGAAATATCGCTGGACTCTCTCAATTGTATTAATGTCCGATATGCGGTGTGGGTTCCAGACAGATGAGCTGTATTCAAGAATTGGTCTAGCAAATGTTTGTATGCTCTAGTTAGTAGTACAATATTACCAGAGAAGAAGCTATGCAAGATTAAGTTAACAACTTTTAATGCCTTTTTGGTAATGTTACAGTGAGCTCTGGCACTTAGATCATTTGAGATGAGTAAGTACTTCAAGGTCCTTGACAGAGTGATGGTCGTCTACGAGGTTGTATCCACCCAGCTTGTATTTTGTGTTTTGATTTTGTTTGCCAATGTGTAAGACAGCGCATTTGTTGGTTGAGATTTGGAGTTGCCAATTGTTTGACCATTTTGACAGATATATACATGACCTTTTTTTGCAGTGGCCCTTAAGTGAACTCAGTGGTCATTAAGCGAAGCCAATGTTCACTATTGGCCAGTTTTTTCCAGAAACTGGAGGTTAATGTCAGTTTCCAGCACACCATTGTAAATTGTGGTCATGTGATGACTGTAAATGCTGAGTATCCAAAATGCAGGTCACATGACCATAAGAAGAGGGGTGATATCTGAACTTTGAAATTGGGTCATTCTAGATTTTGGGAATTCTGTTATAATTTTCAATGGTTTCTAAACAACTGGTCAAAAGTTAAGATTTACCAGTAATCTTTCACCGACATAATATTTTCATTGCTTTAGTAAAAGGAAATAGAATGGGGTATGTATCAGAGGTGGGTTTCAGCAGGTTCTGACCAGTTCTGGAGAACCGGTAGCGAAAATTTTGAGTAGTTCAGAGAACCAATAGTAAAAATTCTGACTGGCCCCACCCCCATCAGTTCTCTGCTTCCCAAGTCTCAGTTGATCAGGAGGAAATGGGGATTTTGCAGTAACCTTCTCCTGCCACGCCCATCAAGCCATGCCCATCAAGCCATGCCACGCCCACCAAGCCATGCCCACAGAACCAATAGTAAAAAAAATTGAAACCCACCACTGGTATGTATGCTTTGGCAAAGCAAATGTCTTTGCTTTTCCCCTAACTTCTCCCATCCAATTAATCCCCACAGAATGGGAGAAAAGGATAGTTAAAATGTTCAAGGTCATGCACCCAGAAATCCTGGAGTTCTGGGTTTAGTTATTCTTTTAAATGGAATCCCTGGCTGAGATAATTTTCCTGCCTGTCATGTTAGGTAATAGGAAGATCCTACAATCATAGATATCTGGTTTCCATTTTTCTCGCTGTTTTAAATGTCACATTTCTGCAATTGGGAACACAATTTTTAAAAAGGAAACAAACAACTGTTTCATGTATTCTGATTTGGCGTAAGGTTTATTGATGGAAATATAGTTTAAATAATCAATTAGACATTCAAGGGCAAAGAAAATGCATTTCCCCCTTAGAACATAAAACTGGGTTATGGACAATATAAGTAGAAGAACACACAACAGTCATAATCACTTTATATGTTTTTTTTTTTAAACCATCTGGATTTACTGTAAATGATTTGATTTTCTTCATATACAAATTCAGTTTGTTCTGAAGTGAGTGATCTAGAAAGTTTTGCATAATGAAACATGCTATTTACACGCATAGGACACACACAAAAAATATACAAAAGCAATTAAAAGGCTTTTACTGTGTGGAAAAGCATGGGAGATAATTAGATGATTTGATTAAGGTCACAACCCATCAAGTGCATGGCTTTGCATCCACCATCCAATCCGATAGCTCTAATAAATCAAGAGTAAGGGCTGAGACATTCACAGAATACTGATTTCTTTTTGATGGGGAATTTGTCCTTTCAGATCTCACGTTAAGGGCCAAAATGTGTCTTTAGATGGTGAGAGATGGAGAGGAATGCAGTTTGAATGTTTGTTTGAAAACGGATACTCGTAAGAGCAACAATGTTGAAATGAATGCTGACTTGCTCTCCAACTCAGGTTTCCCAACTGATGCTGGTGTAAGGAAAATTGAGCAACTGAGTACATACTATATTATTCTTAATAAGATGGGGGAGCAGATTCTTAGGATGATAAACAGCCATTGGGGAAATGACTACTATGCCAACAACTTTCTGCCACTGTTGTCATCCTCCTCCTCCTCCTCTAATCAGGGTTAATTGTTAGCAAAATTAAGGTGGGGGGGGCAGAAGGGGACTTTTTCATTATATTCCTCTCCCTTGAGTCTTCATTAAATTCTGTTGTCACTGGAAATGAGTCAGAAGCTGACAAGAAGAGTGAGCTAACCCTTTTCAATCTGGTGCTATTTAGCTATGGTTTAATCTGTGATTGCAATACCCTAGAGATACGTCCACAGCTGAGGTCAGGGAATTTATATTCCCTGGTAATAATTTTTCACGATTTGACAATCATTGCATTTTTTTTTAAAAAAAGAGTAACCTTGGATATCTCTATGATCAACTTCTAAATATTTGCAATAAATTGCCTGGCTGGTAGGATAGAAATCCAATCACATAATGGCTGCTATGAAAATGGCTTCCCAGTGTTGATTTTTTTTTCCTTTTCTAAAATACATAGAAGAATTATCCCACCTCATGGCAACATTGAACTCTTGTGCTTAGTCAGTTCTGCAAGTAGCCACCACTTGGTGAAATAGGATCAAAGGAAAGCAAGATATGTTGACATCTTCAGAACAGACCAATGAATCACTGGCAAATGCTACATTTGTACCATAACGTGCTCTGAAGTGCCCCTTCAGAATCAAAACTGAAGCACTGCGGAGCTCTAATAATTCTTTATTAGGGCTGTGTGATACTTTGAAAACTTTTTTCCCACTGGTACAATGCTTTATGTGAAGTACAATGAGGGCACTTTACAAAGCAATGTGCCCTTCATTGCTTGCTAAAATGAAATGGCTATCTTGCTTTGCTTTGCTCCAAGGTTTCTCCTAGAAGAAGATATCTTTGCATATGGTATTCTGATCCTTTCAGTCAGTTCCAGGACACTATTCAGTGTAGATGTTTGTTCTTGGATGCCTCGTCTGATTTGATATCACATCTGTCACTCAGATGATAAGTGGTCCTTTACTGTGATGTATTTGGTTATTACCAGGGAATATAAATTCCCTGACCTCAATTGAAAAGAAAAGATGGAGCTGGCCATCAAAATGGAGCTGGCCTAACTCCAGAGGTAAGGGATACAGGTTACAAAAATCTAAATATTGAGCTGTTGTTAGTTTTCCTGGGATTAAACATATCAGCCTTTTTTTATTTATAGGAACCAATCTCAAGGAGAAGGCAAGTCATTTCGGCATAAGGATTACTCTTGCTAGATTAGAGCAACTAAGTTTTACTGTTAGCTGTCAAAAGTCCAGGCAGATAAGTAGAATGCTTGTTGGACATTGCAATGTAATATGTACTTGCAGATTTATACCAAGATATCCCAATCAGACCATCCTATTGTGGTTACCAGGAACAAAGTAAAAAACCACTAAAAGAATTAAGAGTTTTGAAGGACTAGCAGATATTTTCTGATCATCTGAATTTTTGTAGCCCAGCTCTGGTAGCTATAATTGCTATTAGTACTATGCTTCAAATTTTATCCACTTTTGACAGAAAATATTGGTTGTCTGGATGCAAAGAGAAAGGGAAAACGTCTGTTCTCAAGCCCCATGAAAACACAGACCCATCCCAATTAAGCAATTACCGAAGAGAAAACAATATTTGGAACTGTATAGTATATTTCATTGAAAAAAAAAAGAAAGAAAATAAAATATTTGTTAGGCAAAACTTAATTTAAATAATTGAAACACATGCCCCTATAGATACAGTTGTACAGGGAAGTAGTGTGAAAAAAATGGCATTACAGTTCCTGTGTGATTTTGTTTCAAAATAAACAAATACATATGGCAGACTGTATAATAATAAAATAGCAGATGTACAATACTATTTACATTGCTAACTAAGTAAGAGATAATGGTCCTATGAAAATGCATCAAATTGCTCGATAGAGTAAAAATCACAGACCTGATTCATAAAATATATGCATATGTATATGTATATAATATATATTTATTTAAATATATTTTTATGTATAGTATATGAACATGTATAAAATTGAACAGAAGAGAAGAAACATATGGATTATTTTACCCAATGAATAATTTACTGCAGACGTTTTAAACCACAGTTATCCATTCCACCAGAAATTCTGATGCATAACCAAAGGCTACATGTTCAAGAAGCTCAGTTCAGGTTTTGACAAATGTGTGAAAAGGAACAGGAATTTTCAGACGAGAATTTCTCTAGAGCTAAACTTGGTTCGGCAACTCTTGTTCAGGCTAAATTCTTTAACGAAGGTCAATTTAAGCCTTTCTGCTAACATTCTTTCTGATGAAAGAGTTGGCTTGTGATGTGATTGACTCATCCAATGAGATCAAGGGAAATAAAGGCTACAATTCTAGTCAATCTCAGTGACTTTTAAATGAAAATGCCATACATAACATTGGATGGTTGTTGCCCCATGTGTATATTAGCAGCTCCCGGTACTTTGGATTAAAACAAAATAATATTTTTTTTAAAATTACATATCAGAGTGTTTTGCTAAAAGCTTAGCGTTGTGAGAAAAAGCTTAGCGCTGCTATACAAAGTGAAAGAATGTGTTTGTTGCCCATACGTGGCCTAAACCAAAGCTCTCTGTGTGACTTTGGAGCTCGTGACCATGTGAATTTCTCCATTCACATGCTCAGCACATAATAAATCTTTGGATGAAAGGATTCTACAAATTATGTTCAGAGAACAAATGCAGTCACAATCATAAGTGAAGTAACAAGTCAAAGCTCCTTCTCTCTCTCTCTCTCTCTCTCTCTCTCTCTCTCTCTCTCTCTCTGGCATTCCACAACAAATGGAAATGAAAAGACTGAAGCCACATCTCTTTTTGGTAGTTTAAATCAAATTATTAAAGTTCCTTTGCAGTGGAAGTTTGCTAATCCCTAGGTCCTTGATTGACCTCCACTGAAATCACTCTAAGGGCCACTGTTTCAGTGAAGATTGAATGAAATCACTCTTGATTGTACAAGAACAATTGCCCAATCAATTGTACTGCTTGACCTGCAATGCATATTATCTTTCTGGATGGAAATCTCACTCGCAGACATCTAGCACTATGACTGAAATATATCTGTATGCGTTTTTGATAAAATGGTTTGACTGCACAATAACCAGAGCTGTGGGTCATGTGCCCATTTAGCCTATCCAGTAGTTGACTTGACAGGAAGGTGATGGATGGCGAACTTCTTCTCATTTCCTGAAATCTGATTTCAATGGAACTTTTTTTTAAAAAAAAATTCTCCTCCTTCCAGAAGTGGGAGTGAAACAAATGCAGAAAACCGTGACTCAAGAATCTGACAAAATTTTAAATCAGTGGCCCATCCCTGAGTCCTTAGCACAGTGTTTCTCAACCTTGGTAGCTTGAAGATGGGTGGACTTCAACTCCTAGCAACGCTGGCTGGGAGATTCTGGGAGTTGAAGTCCACCCATCTTCAAGCTACCAAGGTTGAGAAACACTGCCTTAGCATATTTAAAACTATCACAATTTCAGCAGTTTGAAGAGTGCTAGCAAGGCATTCAATCAAGGTAGCAAGCAAACAAGAGTGCTGGGGGGTTGTTGTAGTTTTATGAATCAGGTACTGTGTCAACATCAGATAGGAAAGAGCTCAGTAATTATCTCTTTAAAAACCCTTTTGCCAGTATGGTTATAAAAATGCAACGGGTGGATCGAGGATTAGAAAAAAATGGCTGTAGAAGTAAATGTTGAAATAGTTGTTGTAGTATTTGTAATATTTGGAGAAAGCAAATTAATTCCACTTGGTCCAGTACGTAATATTAAAAATCTGCATTCTGATTATAAACATTTATAGTAATAAGTAGATTACGGCTAAGTCTTCGATGGAGAAGATGCAGAGTAGAGTATATATTGCTTTTTATAGTGTACCTTAAGTTTCTAGTATGGCAACAGACTAGGGGTTTTCGGAACAAAGGAAAAACACAGTATTATAAACACACACACACACGCACAGACAGTATTGAAAGAGAGGTTTCACTATGGAAGGCAGATTAGGAGTCACAATATAAATCAGATGAATTATTTCAAGCTCAAAAAGAGTCTTACACTTAGAAACCAAATTATAATTCTCATTTGCATGGCAAACCAGGAAGGAGCAGGGTCTTTTTTGGCGAATAGGACAGAGTCATTTTTTCCTCCCCCAACGTCACAGCTGCTGTGACGTTCCCCTTTCCTTTTACACACCATGACTTTTTGGTTATTATACCTCATCTCATCATTTAAAAAAAAAAAAAAACAACAAAAAACGCCTGGATCTGAAAGCAGAAATGGTTACTGAGCTAACAGTGAACACCGGTTTCGATTTGGCATGTCAGCTGTCCCACACTCCCTATATGGTGCACTGTCATGTTTGTGTGTCAGCATGTCTGTGAGGCGGGTGAAAGTAAAAATAGTTGCTACCACCACATTAGCTTTTGCCGCAGGATACTTGCATATTTTCTGTTCCAAACTGCAGAAGCTCCCCATGTTATCTTTGCTCAAGCTGGTCAGATTGAAGTTCAACATCACTTGAGGAAGCTTAATGCTGACATGTTCCTGTGGTGGTACAGATAGTGAACAGCGTGCTAGAAGTTTAATTATCACCTTCTGCAGTATTAACTGGATCATAAGCAGCATGGGAGCGCGGTGATGATGGTATTGGTGGTGGGCATCTTTAATAAAAATCTGATATCCAAGTTTACATCAACATAACCTATCCCAAAGGGCTACATAAAACATATGTAATGTTCTACAAGTTCATTCTTCATCCTTGACTTTTTCTGTAAGTATCCAGATTCTCTTCCATTTACATCCAAGACCCTCTTATCTCTTTCTCAGCTATTTCTTAGTTCATCAACTTTTAACCATAATTTTTTTTAAAAAAAACCTGCTTCCTTTATAACAGCAAAGAAGAATGTTGCCCAAGTCAGCAAATGCTAGTAAAGAAATGCTACTGCCTGACATATTCATTCATTCTCTCTCTCTCTCTCTCTTTCCCCCCTCACCCTCTCCCTCCCTCTTGCTCTCAGATGTCGCTGCTGTGAGTTGAAATTGTTAACCTAAGCTTTTTGCAAACCATGGCTATGATAAGAGTCATAGTCTCAATATCCTAGGGAAGCACCAAGTAGGAGAAAAGTAGGTTATAAAATGTTGATAAAGTATTTTCTAACTTCCCTTGAATTATCTCTCCATTCATTTTCTCCTTGCTTTGGTGCTTGTCTCCACTGCCTTCTTGCCTCTAAAGCAGGAATGTCCAAAGTTGGCAATTTTAAGATTTATGGATGTCAAGTCCCAGAATTCCCCAGCCAGTCTTAAAGTAACGAAGATTGGACACTCCTACCCTAAAGCGAGATCAGAGGACTGCTTTCAACAGAGAGAGAGAGAGAGAGAGAGAGAGAGAGAGAGAGAGAGAGAGAGAGAGAGAGAGAGAGAGAGAGAGAGAGAAAACTGATATCAGAAACATCATAGAAATCTTGAGAAAACACTACTAAGAAGGAGTATCATCATTGTTCCATATCAGAAATGAAATGTATGTCTATCCTGCAGATGGAATATTGCTCTGTAGTAAAATGGCCATGCTTTATATACAAATGACTCCGGCTTCAATCCTTCAATTGTCAAATAGGAAAGATCTGTATTCAAGTCCTCAGAGATTGGATAGTATGCAGCCAGATAAATCAGACATCTTCTTGCCATAGGTATGGTATATTTAAATTTTCCACAATATTAGGCATACCAATGCAGGCCATAATATTAATATCAGCAACATTACACATGGAACAAGGAATGCCAATAATGAAAATAAAATTAAGTAGAAACTTTGCCATTTTGTGTTTCCACAGTTTCAGAGGATCATTGCTATAAAAAAATGTATTAAGCTACCTGGAGAGCAATTCACATTTTAATTTTATGGCATATATATGTGGCAATTAAAGAGTTATGTAGACTCAAATAACCCAAACAAAGGGGTAATGAAGTTGTTGTGTCATACTTCAAAATAATTGATTCAAAATAATTTCTGATCAATGTACATTCTCTAGTCTTATTATTTTTATAGGATAATAGTAAAGATTAAAGATCAAATTAGAAACTTTTAATTCCCACTGGCTTTACTGAGAATATTTTAAACCCCTGATTTAGTAATGAACAAGTCATGGGAATTTAAGTAGGCTTATTTTTGGCTGGAGCATGCCTTGAATATGGATAGAATTTGATCCAGGTAGACAATCTTGATAGATGTAAATTCAATTGCTCCAGGGGAGATAATTCTAATTTATTTTTAACTTTTACTTCTTTTTATTGTTGTAAAGCAAATATAGTTTATAGAAACTAAGCTGTCTAAAATCTGCCTTTTATTTTAGGTAAGTATTAGTGCTTCACGCAAGCTGGCCTTGTACTAATTGTTCCATTCTGCTTCTGTATCAGACCAGAATATTTTCCACCATTCAAGGGAAAAAAACTAAAAGTCCAGTTGTCTTTTGGGAAAGCAACTTTGGGACAACCATGGCCTGGATGATTGAGATTTTCTATAGACATTTCTATAGCCACCTAATGAGAAGGAAGGACTCACTGGAGAAGAGCCTAATGTTGGGAAAGACTGAGGGTAAAAGAAGAAGGGGACAGCAGAGAACGAGGTGGCTGGATGGAGTCACTGAAGCAGTCAGCGTGAGCTTAAATGGACTCCAGAGGATGGTAGAAGACAGGAAGGCCTGGAGGAATGTTGTCCATGGGATTGCGATGGGTCGGACACGACTTCGCAACTAACAACAATAACAATAGACATTTCAGAACATCTTTTAATTTTTTTTAAAAAAGGAATAATTTCTTTAGTGGCTAGTCTATATGCAGAAATAATTTTGCTGCTGGCTGGTAACTCTTTTCTGAGTTGAGGTGATTTTTATTTTCCCCACTATTAAGCTCAGTAGAAGCATGACTCAATCAAATCCAAAGGATCACATTAATTTAAATCTAATCATCTTAATAACAAAGTTTTGAATTGGGTTGCAAAGGGCTTTCCATTTTAAAAATACCAATAAATTAAAATTATCTATTTCTGGACAGGATTTTTTTCTTCTTAACATGAATGTGAATGTCCTTTTGCCTAATCATATAGTATTTTTTTTTAAAGGAACAAAATATTACATTAGTGATATCTGGTAACTTGGGTATGACATATTAAAACTGAGGTGAAAAACCTAATTAAGTGCTCCTCTTGGTAATTTGTGCTTTAGTGATATCATGGGATTGGATATTTTTTTAAAAATTAAAACATGCAAGTGATATGACCCTATTGCACTATGCTGTATTTTGTTGAATAAATCACAGTGACCAGATTCTCACCACATGGTAGACTTAAATCACACTGTAGCTCAGTACGTGTGGAAACAAAGATCAACTTCTAGGATAAGATACAACACTTCCATTTTAGTATATTATGGGAAACTTTAAATCTCCATATTTTCATCTTGTTTTCATCTATACTGTAGCTTTCTATCAGGCCTGAAAGACCAGATCCACACATGATGATACAATTAAACTGATTTATTTCTAAAAAGCCTATAAACTGGAATCTTCTCAACCAATGGTTAGCACCTTCACCAATGGTTAGCACCTTCTCAACCAATGGTTAACTAAATAAGGGTCAATGGAATTGAAGGGAAGTTGGATTTAGACCACTTGCATCTATGTAAAGATTCTTAGCTGGAGCCCTCTTTTAACTCCATCCCCAAGTTCCACCAATCCTTCTCCTGCACTTTCAGATTATTATAATTTTACTCTTTGTAAATATTGAAGACCTCTACTAACTAGGCAAACAAATACAATACAGTGTCATGGCTAAGCCGCCACTGCTTGTTATAAAATACATTTTTAATAATTTATCACTCCTACCAGTCCTTTTTAAATCAAGGATCTTTTCAGTGAAGATAGTCACAATCTTCTCATTAAGTGCAATATATAATCTCTGTCTTAATGTTTTTATTGTTTACACAATCTTCTCATGAAGATCTATCTATCTCTATCTATCTATCTATCTATCTATCTATCTATCTATCTATCTATCTATCTATCATCTATCTATCCATCCATCCATCCATCTGTCTATGATACCCAAATACAATATTTGCTTAAAATAAGAAGCCACATTTTAGCTGTCGAATGTTGAATGGAACCCGTCAAAATCTGTCCTTTAGCCAATAATATCAAAAACTACATTACTTATTATTCAGCCTAAATCCAAGTGATATCGTTATGAATCTTGAGCTGTACAATCTCATCTATGGACACAATTCAGCAACCTCTCCTATATGTAAACACATTTTCTTCCCTTTTTAAAACACAGTCTTCATTTTAATTGCCTTCTCCTTCCTCCCCTCCTTGAAAACATACAGCTCTGCACAGTCAATATAGGAAGCTCAGAAGATGTAAACATTATCTATTAAATTAGAGATGGGTCACTCTTTTGTGGCCAGGAAGAGAACTTCAGGGTCAAAGGAGATGAGATATGAATGCACAGGGAGCAGATTTGTTTCATAAAAATGCCTAGGGATCTTCATATTTTCCTTCTAGTTTTAGAGGTGGGACACTTTAACTGAATTTTAAAAAATGTTCCCTGCCTCAAAAAGCAACAAATGATACCAATCTATTTTAGTCAAGGACTAATATTTGGTACCATAGTCAGAGATGGCCCTAGGACTGTGATGGTGAACCTATGGCACATGTGCCGGAAGTGGCACACAGAGCCATCTCTCCGGGTATGCTAGCTGTCACCCGTTGCTATTCCGGGTTCCGGCTTGCCATGGTCTTTGTGCGCGCAGGAGCACCAGAAACTGGAAGAGCAGCTCCCTGGCACGCATAAGTGTGCCGGGAAGCTGAGCTTCCGGTTTCCAGCATGCACATGTGTGCTGGCCAGCTGGTCTTCACGCGTGCATGCGTGCCAGAAACCAGAAGACTAGGAGCAGAAACGAAAGGGTTGTGTTATGTTGTACAACTTCATTTCTTAATTATTTAAAATTTTTGGCGAACAATTATGGCAGGCATAGTTACAGCCTAGAAATGCTCAATGCAATGGCTATAAAATGTCAGGACTTTGATTCTTCTTTCTCCTCCCTACCCAGGATAAACAGGAACGATGGTCAGGAGTGCTTTCTCCTCTTATCATGCACTTCAGCCCTTTGTTCTCAATTGCTTCTTTTGTTCCTGAAAGACATTTTACAAGTGAGAAGAATGAAAGAGAGGGGAGAAGAAAGTGGACAGTAAATAAATGCATTTATTTCAATTAAAGGTATGGGGTTGGCACTGGAGGCACGCCAAAGTCTTAATTAAAAAAAAAAAAGATTAGTCTGGAGATGCTATTTCAAAGGCAAATAATATGCTACCCAATTCAAGGGAAACTCCTGTTTGTTAGCCAAATCAATAAGGATCAGCTTCCTGAGTCTGGGAAGCTCCAATTCCGTGCAGCATGTTCCTCATGACACTGGAATGTATAGGATCGCACTTGAACATGTCAGAGAAGCAGGAGGTTTGAAACATTCAGTTTCATTCACCATTGTCTCTGTTTTTGGACCCTGGCATCTTTCAGTTTATACCATCTCCATTCTAATGCCTTGAGATTTAATCAAACGGATGCACTGTCAACAATGCTCAAAACAGACATGGGCCACGTTTACATGAAATCATAATGGGTAAGGTATCGCATTATACTAAGTCAAAAGCAAATAAACTTATTTATTGCACTTGTTGTGCATAGTGGTATGCTGTTCACTCTGCCAAAACTTCTTTGTGATACGGGTAATGCGATTCATTGTGCCAGAGACACTTGGTGGCCTCATGTTGCAAAGAGGGGCAGGCTGCGAGGCAGATATGACAGGAGAAAGGAAAAGGCCAAAATAGGAGACAAGAGTAAATATAGGGGTTATGGATGACATATTGATAGCAAGCTCTAAAATTAGAAAAGCTTGAACAGCTTTCAAGTAATGTGTCAACCATGAAGTTCTTGGTGCTCTCTAAGTTTGGTTATTTGCTTGTATATGGTTTTTTTTTTACCCAACCATGCAAACCCTCACTTGTACTGAGGATATTACCTAAGTGGGTAATGAAATATTTGCAAGCAAACAAGCAAGGCCAGAGATCACCAGAAACTCCACAATTCAATCTTCAACTATAGTTATTCTATGCTATTTAAAATTTAACCCTCCACCCATTTAAAAAAGTTTAAATATTTGATAATTTATGGCATGAATGTTATGGAAACCTAGCCAGTTCCATAGCAAATATTTTCTATTTAATCCTCCTCGTCTCTCAGATGCTACTTGAATTAATTCTATTACCCTACCATTCATTCTCCGTTTTTCTTTGACAATCTTTCTGTTTGTTCTTTGCCTTAAACAATGAAGGTCTAGGCACGATTTCCCTTATGAGGGTCAATGGTTGAGGATCAAAGTGCCAGAAGAATCCTGACAATGTAGAACATAGGTACTGTAACTATAGACTGCTTAGAAAAGACTTCAAAATGGAATTATTGTTTTTCATTCTCTTGTGTGTATGTTCATTTTCGAATACGTGCTACTTCCTTAATCCAAAATTTCAGATTTACAGTCAAAGCATAAACTTCTGGATTCCTGCCATACTTGTATAAGAAGTGGGAATAAAAATCTGCATGATTATCATCACAAAACCAGATGGCACTTGATGTATATTGTATTATAAACTTGGAGCTCATATGTAACATATAAGTATCCTAATAGTTACTAGAATGCTTGTGATTTTGCTAATCTTATTTGAATCTGCTTTGTTGGCCATTTTCAGCCTTATAAAAATTTCTTTTTAGTATACAGCACAATTGCATATATACAGAATTGACACATTTCCAGGATTTAGTATCACATGATTTTTTAAAAAAAATCTGAATAATTCCACATCTTTCCAAGGTCAATGCTTTGTTTTTGGAGGCAGATGCTCTGTGAATTTCCATTCTTCCAGTTTCACAGATATTCCGCTCATATTTATTGGCTACAAGAGTATGATTTTCATGTTTCCCAGGCTGGTCTGCAGCAGAATTTTTATTCAATGTTCAGAGACTCCACTTCATTTTTCTCAATACATTTACAGTTCTGCTAATTTGGTTTTCATAAGCAGGTGGTAGTTGTGGTGTGCCAGTTGCATCCATCTCTGAAAGAGGTTATCCTTTAGATAGGCAAAAAGATTAAGGTTTTGTCTGACTTTAGGTCATAATGCTAATCTCCGTTTCTTGGCCAAGGGAGCAGTGGTGGGTTGCCTCCGGTTCGGATCGGGGTCTATAGAACCAGTAGTAAAACTGGTGGGAGGCTCCCCCCACTGACCCTGACATCATCAGAAGCAATCTGTGCATGAGCAGAAGCTTCTGTGCATGTGCAGAAGGCGCGTATGCACGATCCCGTTGCAAATTGGTAATAAAGGTAAGTAGAAGCCACCCCTGCAAGGGAGCCAGTGTTGTCCAAAGATATTTTTGTGGTCATGTGGCCAGCATGGCTATATGCTAAAGATGCATGGAACACTTCCTTCCCACAGAAATGGTACCTATTAATCTACTCACATTTGCATACTTTCGAATTGCTAGGTAGGCAGGAGCTGGGGCAGGAGTGGGAGGTCACTCTATTGCAGGGTGCTCTGGTCTCGAACCCAAACTGTCAGTTTCCAATTGATAAGCTCAGTGTTTTTTAACCACTCAGCCATTGCCCAGGCACTTATGTCCTAATCACCTCAAGAATGGAACCCTGTAAAGCACTCTACATGTGGCTGACCTTGAAGATCATAAAGAACAGGGTTGTCAAACTCGCGGCCTATAGGCTGGATACGTTACAAACTGGCCATGCCCAGAATAGCAAAGGGGGAAAAAGTCATGTTACGTCATATGTCGATGCCATGATGATGCAAGTTTGACACCCCTGATATAGATGATATAGCTGGTCCAGAATGTAGCTATGCGGGCAGGGTGTGTATGTCTCATTATACCTGTGTGGCCCAACAAGGTGTGGTAGTTTCCTGTTAGTTTCTGGATGCAATTCAACATGTTAAGTTATCACCAATAAATCACCTGTTAATTCAGAGATTAATTCAGAGATCTCAACTTGTTTCTGTCTTTTTGGTAAAATTGGGCTTTCTCTATATCCCACTGCTTAATCCGGGTGTCAACTTGTAGGGACCAAGAAGCATGCCTTCTTTGTCATGGTGCCTGCCCTCTGGAATGATTTTCCCCAGAGATCTGGTTGATTCCCACTATGTTGACATTGAAAAGGCTATTAAATAACTGACTCTACTCCCAGGCTCTGGGACAGAGTGAAGGTGGATTGGACTTTCTTAGGTTTTACATTGAGCTGTTCATGATTCTTTTCGTGTTTCACACTTTAAAAAAAAACATTACAAGCTACTCAGAGTCACTGGAAGTCACATATTATAAATATTAAATAAAAAAATATTCATCAGCCACCCAGCTTCTGTACATATTGCCTTGCAGGATAACACGAGGATGAAATAAATGGTACCACTGGATTTCCCCCCACTGTTTTGGGCACTATTTTGTTCAGATGTTAGAACTAAGTAAGAGAAAAAGGGTGGCTGTTGAAAATCAGATTAATAGAATATGGGATTGCATTGAAAATCAAAAAGAAATAACTAGACATCAAATAAAATGTTTTGAAAGACCATGCTAGGAAAACATGCAAATCATAGCATTTGAAGCCAGTAAATTTGAGGGGAAAAAAAAACAAACTGAAAAGCAGTTCACATGGCAATTTACAGCCCAAATTCTTTGGAGAAAAAAGTGAATTTGAGAAAGTGCAGAGTTTAGAATTCCGGTCATGAGATACCTTAGTGAAGGAATAATCACATTACCTGTTAACTGAACATTATTTGCACTTTGTTGATGACAACAAACCATTTCTTGTCAAAACATTGCATTTTTGTGCATTATTTACAATGTGCTGTACATTAAAAAATCAATTTTTATGTGGTTGAAAGCGGCCAGCGAAGCAGATTAATACAAAAACTTAATTGGATGACTTCCAGTAGTCTCACTGATTATTATGAGATTACTTGACAATGGAAAAATATGGACAGGAGAATGTAGCTTTATTTCTAAATCAATGAGGAATATGGATGTATTCCATATAAAGATAACACTGGTCTACAAATTTTTGGGAAATTATCGACCTCCATGATAAAATGTGTTAATTCTTACATATTTTGATTAGATGAATTAGAAAGCAGGTGATAAAGGTGCAGGTTGGCTAAGTTTTCAAGATATTTCACAAAAAGGATTTATACACAAGTGAGTATATTTGCCTACAAGGGAGGGAGGTGTCTAATGATCATGATGCCTTGTAAGTTCTCGACAAAGTATGGTAGAACAATGAAAATGGTACACATAGACATTTATCTTAACTTTGAGACTAAAGATTATACAGATGAGTCACCTGTGTTTGATAAAAAATATTTTTCATCTTCTTTCAAAATAGTTTATCATGGTTCAGGGCTCCCTTCATGAAAATTCACCACTTATAGAGGGGTGAGTCTATCACAGGGGTGTCAAACACAAGGCTCACAGACCGGATCCAGCCTGCTGGGCCATCCTGGAAAATATAAGGAGCCGGCCAGTGTGGCTTTGGCCTGGTCTACCCAATGTAAAGAGGAAGTGGCATCAAGTTGGCCAGTTGGCCATGCCCACCTCATCCCTTGAGGTCAACCACAGCCCTGATGTGGCCCTCAATGAAATTTAGTTTGACATTCCTGGTCTACCACATAGCTTTCTCTACTTTTCATTCAAAACTTTCTTTAATTATTCAAAAATAATGCTAATTTATTCTGTCCTTTAGAGCCTTCCACCTTCATTACATTTCAAAAACCATCTAGTGACTTTAAAACAGTTCCTATACTTTTGAGATAGATAATTTGGATGTGTTTATTTAATCCTACATGGCTATAGATGAGATTTTGATTTACAATATACAGTGTACAAAACATACACAGTTTCACTGAGTTCAATGGTCCTTCGTCTCAGGATTATACAGCGGTTTTGCTGTGCTCTTTTCCCATCCTGAAATAGGCAGGAAATCATCCTATCTTATTGTGTGCTTGAAATAGGTCTTGGCTGTCTTTAAGCATCCTATTCTAAGCATTGTAATTGATGGGTCCCTCAGCTAAACTGCAGCTCTCTCCAATGTTATGCACATGAAAAGTACCCTGGTTACTCCATACACTGCATTTCCCTATTTGGATCAGCCTTGTTATGCCATTGATTGATTTATTGGCAAACAACAACAAAAATCCTTCAAACTATGAGCTGCTTGTTTGACACATTGATCACTAGAGAGTTGTAATGAATTTATTTTTAAAAAAATACTTAGTTACCATCCAGTGGTCACTCAGATTTGTGCAACCAAGATGCAGTCAGTAGATGAGTACAGCAGAAGAGCTGAAATTTGAGAAAAGATTTTTTCCATTTAGGAGCTGATAAAAAATATCAGAAAAGGAAACAAAGGGATTTCCTGGAAGCAGTGATTGATGGGAAAGTAATATCAAACCATGCAGAAGAACAAGAGCTGACTTCTTTCAATGACATCCATTAAGCCAGGCTAGCGCTACTCAATTTCCATGCTTTGTACTCTAGTTGGCCAATCAATATTCAAAACAAGTATCCCTCTCACTCTTTCTAGGACAAAGAGATATGCTCTCAGTCATGTTTACAGTAGGTTAAATTACTTGACTTGTGGATCTAACATCCTGGACATAAACTATTTCAACTCCTACTCTCAAAATGACATTATAGAGCACTGAACACCAGAACAATTAGACACAAGAACAGTTTTTTCCCAAACGCCATTACTCTGCTAAACAAATAATTCCCTCAACACTGTCAAACTATTCACTAAGTCTGCATTACTATTACTATTAATCTTCTCATCATTCCCATCACTCATCTCCTCCCTTTTATGACTGCATGACTGTAACTTTGTTGCTTGTATCCTTATGATTTATATTGACTGTTTCCTAATATGATTTGATTGCTTATTTGTACCCTATGACTATCATTAAGTGTTTACCTTATGATTCTTGATGAATGTATCTTTTTTCTAAGGACACTGATAGCTTATGCACCAAGACAAATTCCTTGTGTGTCCAATCACACTTGGCCAATAAAAAATTCTATTCTATTCTATTCTATTCTATTCTATTCTATTCTATTCTATTCTATTCTATTCTATTCTATCCTATCCTATCCTATCCTATCCTATCCTATCCTATCCTATCCTATCCTATCCTATCCTATCCTATCCTATCCTATCCTATCCTATTTGCAGACATGGTGGCATCTGAACACAACTCAACATCTGTACATTTTCAGGAGCCTTGTGCAGTACAACTAAGAAATAAATAAATAATTAGAATATCCTTCCTTGTCAAATAAATCCCAATAGCAGAGTTTAAGTCGCTGGTCAATTGTACATATGAGCAAAATAAAAAATGACTCTTTTTGTTCTAAGTAGTTTTAAGCTTTCAAGCGAGAGCTAATGTGACACATTTGTTTCTCCGATAATCACAGATTGTTTCTCACAATGTTATAGGCAATGCATCTTGGGAAAACAGACTTTGAAGTGGACTGCATTGAGAGAGAAAGAGATAATGGCTTACACAAATTGGCACAAAATGGGTACCCGAGTAAATTAAACGTTCCTGCATTTTTCTATAGCCTTTGCTCCAGCACAGAAACCACTTATTGCTCTATTTGCTAAAAAAGGCTATTTTTAGATTCTGAACTTTCTGCTTTATTGCTTATATATAGTTTAGTATCTGTTTTTTTTTCCCAATTATAACCAGCAAGTTCACAGAAGAATAAAGAACGTGGTATACAGTATGTAAGCTACACATACCATTGTGGTCATGGCTTTTTTTTATTGCTTCATCATTGTAAGTTATTGCTAGGAAATCACTGTTCCAAGCACACATGCACAATTCATAGCAAAACACCAAACAAACACAATATAAGTGGTTAAACTGCCAGTTCAAGTGCAAGTTTGCAGCTTGCTCCTAGCACAAGATCTCTCTCCCTCTCCCTCTCCTTCCTTCCTTTCTGAGTATACACACTTCATTAGCATCTTGCTATATAACTGAGTAATAAATAGGCAGAGATGATATCAGCAAATACTTGAACTGGCTGCTTGAAACCAGAATTGGATTTGGATGAATAATGTGGGAATCAACTATGCTTGTTTGACCCAGTCCTGCAACCAAGGCAGAAGTTTCATATCATAGAAATTCCAGAGTTTATCTCCTCTAAAACCCTGTTCCACACATTTAACAATGATGTGATGTGGAAGCTCCTCAGAAACAGGATATGGATATAATACATTTCCTTACTAGGCTAGTATATTCCATATAGTTATCATGTCTAATGGTCCTCCACAGAGCTTCTCCATGCTCCATCATCTCTCCACCTGAAGCCTTCCAAAGCAAATCACTACCTTGTTTATGGAACTATTTCCTATATACGCATATATAGCATATCCTCTTTCACAACAGGTAAGCAGATCTTGTTTTTTAGGATTCTGTAATGCCTAGGGGGAAACAGTGGTAAAGAGTATCCCAGATATCTCTAAACGTGCTTGAGGTGGCAATTACAGCTTATTATCTATGCCGAAGCAGAAACTTTTCTTTCCCTCAGCCATTTCTCCTCCATTTCACGGCTACGGTTACATTTTCTTCCTGCAGCAACTTCTAATTCCAGAGAATACCCTGAAATGCCTTCTGCCTAGAGCTGAGCCTCACCACGCTACTGTAGTTACCTACCTTAAATAATTGCATTTCTGGTTTTCTGTTTCTAGTTTAGAGGAGTAAAAACTTGAAAATGCTACAAGCCAGATTGATTTGTTCTGTTTATTCATTGCGACATTTCATTCTATGTTTCCAGCTGATTCTGAGACACGATTCTGAGACATCTGCATACAGATGGTCATCCACTTACAACCACAATTGAGCTCAAAATTTCCATTGCTAAATAAGATAGTTGTTAAGTGAATTTTACCCCATTTTACCACCTTTCTCGCCACTGTTAAGTAAATCACTGCAGTTGTTAAGTTAGTAAGGCGGTTGTTAAATGAACCTGGCTTCTGCAGTGACTTGACTTGTCAGAAAGTCCCAAAAAATGATCACATGATTCCAGGGACACTGCAACCATCAAAAATACAAGTTTATTTATGGAACTTGTATAGGTTATATCAGGAGCACATATAACATCCATAATGGTAAGAAGGAATTTTGATTTATTTTTTTTTAAGTATATAAACTGAAATTATTTCGGATGCAGTGTTTAGGGAGCAGTATAAAACTTGATAGATAAATAATGAGTATGTTTGAAAACAATAAAGTATGTATTTTTTAAGACAATTTTTTTCTGTCACTGGATACATGATATATTGGGTACATGAAAGGTTTGCTTCCTTTCCAAGGAAGCAAACCTTGTAGTTTTCAAAGCATAGGAATGTGTTTTTCACTGAAATGTTTTGGTTGGTTTTTAGTTCTGAAAAAAAATATTGTGTCTTATGAAGATAGAAAGTCCAGTTCAAAAATGTCCTAAAAAGCTATAACGAGCTAGAGTAACGAGGGAGGTTTCCTATATATTTGGGGCCTTACATCTCTCTCTCTCTCTCTCTCTCTCTCTTTCTCTCTCTCGTGTGTGTTTTCAATCTCAGTGTGGAACATTTTGACACAGTCGATTTTGGATTTTATAGGGTTATTCGATCTATATTGGTCTCCATGATTCCAGTGGTATCTTTTAGAGTCATTTGTGTTGGTAGCATTATATATTTTAATACTAAATAAAGAAATATCACAGCAGCAATATTGTAAAATAGTGATATTTTAGGTGAAGATCCCCCTCCCCCCATTGAAGTTGAGATAAAACACAGATCAATCCCAATTCAATATGCAGATACAGCAGGAAAGAAAAACTTGAGAAGTTTTAAAAAATTCAGTGGCATCAAAGAAAATCTATGGCTCATTTGTTCAGAAGAGGCAAGAACAGAAGTTTGAAGAAACCAGCTGTCAAAAATTGGACATGTCTAAGCCTCCAAAGCAATGGAATGGGACCAGTTTAAAGGGCAAAGATGCCCGTGAGACTTACAGCATATTCCAATGCATGTCTATATCAACTGACTATCCCACTCAATTTAGTGGTTCTTTCTTAAATAAAAGTAGATGACAGGACCTTTAGTTATATTTGGTTGCAAAGACCAAATTCAGAAATACAAGTTTTGTCCCCATATTTGCAAACAGTGGGACAGCAAAACAAAACAGACTTCTATGGTGCATTAAAGACTAACAAAATTATACAATAGTACTGACTATGACAGTTACATTAAAGCTTAACTAAATATAAAACAATACTGTGATATTTCACAAAGCAGAACCGGCGATCATGAAAACATCCTCCTGTTGGTAAACTAAATAATATCTCACGGAGTACAAAGTGATAGAGCTGAACTTCTTGATAAATTATGATTGAGTGGCTTCTATTGAGGACTTCATCAAATTGTTCTATGACCCACCACCTCCATTAAGATAATAGGTATTTATGTTATAGAGCTGAACCCATTCTATTAATAATAGCAATAGCAATAGCACTTAAGACTTATATACTGCTTCACAGTGCTTTACAGCCCTCTCTAAACAGTTTACAGAGTCAGCCTATTGCCCCCAACAATCTGGGTCCTCATTTTACCCACCTTGGAAGGATGGAAGGCTGAGTCAACCTGGAGCCTGGTGAGATTCGAACTGCCAAATTGCAGGCAGGCGGCAGTCAGCAGAAGTAGCCTGCAGCACTGCACTCTAACCACTGTACCACCGTGGCTCTTATCCTAATCATAACTGTCATAGTTTTATTTTTTTTTATGATGTCTGATTGAAGAAATTTGTCATTTCATTATGCTTCCATTTTGAACATGTTGTTTTACCAAACACTGATCTTACTTTGCATATCCAAACAACATCTTTCAAGGCAAAACCAATAACTTTATAATTCATAGATAGCCTGCCCCTGAACCTTGTTCCAACAAACAAAAATAACTTCTCTACCTTTCTCATTTGGAGAGTCATCTTTTCTCAACTGACCATTTAAATTTCCTTGCTTTCTCTCAATTAGACTGCAAATGCACTCTCTACTCATTCTATTCACCCTACGCAGTCTTGGAAACTACATTTCTATGATACCTCAAACCTCTCAAGAAGGGATAATTGATCTGTTCCCCTTCAGTATTTTGCTTAGCAATTTTACTTAGCTGAGATGGGTGACTATAGAAACTGAATAAATAAATAAAGAAAAGAGGAAGAAAAAATCCATGTTTGGCTTAATGGAAAACCAACTACACTTTTCTTTCCAAGACATGAAATTATCTGCAATTACAGCAGGCTTAAACACAGACTCACACCTAACAATATATTCAAGCTTTCCTTGTACAGTAACTAGAGAAATATGCCCCAAACTCATGTTAGTTGTCATAATGTGAAAGCATATACAAAGAATATTTGGGATGCGCTATCTCTGAATCTGTTTTCTTTAAAACACCGGTCTGTAAGGTTTTCATGGGAAGCCATTCTTCCTTTCCAGAAAGAGTTGATTTATTTGCAAATATAGCCATTATCTCCACGGAGATGCTGACAACAGTTGTTTAGGTTCTGCAGTGATCTGTGTGATTATGAATTCATCCCTTGCTACAAATTAGCTACTTGAAATCACTTCTAAATGGTGGTTCAATATTTTCACTCAAGCCCATCGTATCTTCCTTCTGGACACTATTATTCAAATAAATTAGCATTCCCAGGCTTCTGGCTTGTCTGGAAACAATGGGAATGATTGGTTAAGCAATGTTGCCATGCAACATCTTCTAATTTTACCTAGGATCGAGCAAAAGACCATGCAAAGGCTTCCACACTTAAGGTTGTAAAGCATCAATGCTTTCCCTAGCTAACTGGGATCTGGCTGCCCCAATGATTTTTGATATTGGGATTTTGTGCATGGGTGTGAGAGAGAGTGTGTAGGTTAGTGTGAGGAGGACAAAATTTAGAGTCTGAGAAACATACTCAAAATTAAAATCCGAATGACGTCATATGCCTGCTAATTTGTTTCCATGACAACTCTGATTCAATTGTTGTACAAGATGCCCACATAAATGGGGAGATGGGGAAAACTTTCATATCACCACCTTGTAGGTATGTGTGTGTGTGTGTGTGTATATGTGTCTATCTATGTTTAGCCATAATCTTTTGCCCCCTTACATTTAACAGGAGTTCCTATATTTAAATCTAATCTACTGTGTCCTAATACCTGGAATGACATACCAGCTGTAGGATATCCTTTCAGATAATTGAAGACTGCTATTGTATCCACAATTATCTTTCCTTAAGGTTAAACATATCAAGCTCCTTCAGCCTTGCTCCATTTTCATTCCTTTGCCAACTCTCTGCGCCTTTTTCTAAATCCTTAAAATGAGATGCTCAGAACTAGATGCAATACTTCAGTTGGACTCTCACGAAAGCATAACAAAATGAACCATAGCTTCTTATGATTTGGATATTAAATTTTGGTTAATACAGCCTAAATTTGCATTTCCCTTCTTTGCAGCCACATTACCACACTCCTGGCTCATGTTCAATTTATAATCAATCGCTCTTGCAAAACCCCTTTTTATAAGTACTATACTCAGCTAGGAATCCCCATCATATTCTTGCATATTTTTGTTTGGGAAACATTAACTGATAGGCTGTCTTTAAGAATTTATTTTCAAGCCGGTTGAGTGTGGCTGGATGAATATGTTGTTATACTCCAAAGAAGAACCCAGACTTAATTAGCTTGCTAATCAGAAAGTCAAGGTATTCTTTTGTCAAATGTTTAGCTCAAATTCCCACAAACCACTAAGATGCTATTCTGATCAGAATATGAGTCTAGCAAATTTATTCTTACTTAATTTGTATCGCTGCCCAAGTTCATGACTTTGAACAGCTAACAATTAAAAACACTATAACAAAAATATACTGTAGGCAAATCCTTGCTGAATTCAATTGACTGCAATTGTTTTCAAAAAGTTTACAAACTGATCTCCTTTTGATCTGTTCTACAATCTTCTTGTGAGCTAGTTTGGCGTACAGGTAGTCCTCAACTTAGGACCACAATGCAGATTGCAAAATCTGTTGCTAAGCAAGGCAGTGGTTAAATGAGTCTTGCCTGATTTTACAATTTTTTTTTTTTGCCAAGGCTGTTAAGCAAACCATGATGGTTAAATGAAGCATGCAGTCATTAAGCGAGTCCAGTTTCCCCCATTGACTTTGCTTGTCAAAAATTGGCTGAAGGGTTTGAAAATGGCAGTAACCCTGATGATCCCAGGATCCCGCAATCATAATAAATTCATGCCGGTTGCCAAGGGCCCATGGGACTGCAGGAATGGTACAACATTTGTAGTCTGAAGACCAGTCACTAAATGAATGGTTGTAAGTGGAGGACTACCTTTAGTGATTAAGGCTAGAACCCAGGAGAGTGTAAATTCAGATTAGATACCTTAGGTATAAAGCCAGCTGGCGCCCTTGATCTAGTGACTTTGACTTAGCCCTGGGAAGCAAACACTACAATGTCATTTCTGTCATCTTGAAAAACTGCAAGAACTTGTTGAGGCAGTCTTCAGGACCATCAAGCCTGACTCAGACACCTCAAAACAAAACAAAACAAAACAAAACAGCCAAATCTCCCCAAGAATTGCAATCCGTCTTAACTTATCTATTTTGCCAAATCCTTCTTCCTACTCCACCTACCCCATCTTTTCAACATTTCAACAACATTTGCTATTCTCAAATTATCTGGCACTTCTTCAGCTCTGCAGGATTTCTCAAAGGATTTCTCATAAGGGCTCAGAGAGATAATCAGCAAGTCCCTTTATTACCTTTGGATACCATTCATCTGCCCCAAAGATTTAAACATTCAAAGTAAAGAGGTATTTCCTGACCCTGCTTGTCAATCTCAAGGTGACCCTTCAAATTGCTCTTCACAATTTCCGGATGGAATGCGTATTATTTTTTGTTGGAGAAGACTGAACTGGAGTGTTTGAGAACCCTGGTTTTTTTCTTTATTACCGTATTTTCCGGCGTATAAGACGACTGGGCGTATAAGACGACCCTCTTCAGAGCCATTTAAGGCTCGTCAGAGCCTTATGGGCTGGTCTGCCTGGTTACAGGAGAATGAGACCCGGCGTATAAGACGACCCCTGACTTTTGAGAAGATTTTTGTGTGTTAGAAAGTAGTCTTATACGCAGGAAAATACAGTACTTTTTGGAATTGTAACCTTCTTTCTTTTTTTATTTCATTACCATAGCTCCTTCTGGGTTTTTTTCCCCTTTCTTTTTCTCTACATTTCTGAGCTACTTGGCTGCACACTTTCTGAAAGCTGTCTGTCTATGTCCTATATATGTCCATGTGTGCTCTTTTTTTTCACTAAGCATTCTGTGTAAACCATATGGCTTATTCATCTGTCATCTATTTTTTTTTCTCCTCACTGAAATGATTTGTAATTGTCTTCAGAACCCTCACCTCTATGAACATCTTGTTCCATTAACTACTCTTATCACAGGTTCCCACTTATCCCTATTCTAAGTTCATCTTTTTTTTTTCTGAAGTGAAAAGTATGTTTGCTCAGTGTTTGCTATTTCTTAAAATCAAGGATGCAATATTACACTGTCACTTTACCAGGCAAAATATCAAGTCCTAAGGGCAGACAATCTTTTTGTAACCTCTCTTCTCCTGGATTCTCGTGAGTAGACTGTGCTTTGTACAATTTGTTCCCCAGCAGATGTAGATTATTAAAACCTCCCATTATGACTTTTATGGCCCTTGGAAAGATCTGCAGTTTGCTTTAGTAAGGCTTCATCTACATCTTTTCTTTGGTTAGGTGGCTTATGGTAGACCCCAGAGGTGGGATTCTACCGGTTCGGACCAATTTGGGCGAACCGGTAGCTCTGACGATCAGCTGGGAGCAAACTGGTTCACTCCGATGATCAGGTGGGCCCGCCCACTTGCCCACCCCTGCAATTTATTGACCTATATCTTCTCATATGATTCACGTGGCAGTGCGGATTGCCACGTCTCAGCTGTGTTACTCCCCAGCAGTAACACGGAAGTTAGTTTTCGACGCGCGCAATCACCGAACCGGTTGTTAAACCAGCAGGATCCCACCACTGGTAGACACCCACAATAGTATTGCTTTTATTTTTTCTTCCATGCTAGAATAATCCAAGTTGTTGGGAAAAATGGACTGGTGTACCTTTTTGGACTAATCAAAGCACGGTGCCATCTGCACCATTGTTCTTTGGGGTATTTTGGAAAGATTGTGAATTTTTGAAAACTCTCCTCTTTTCTGACTTGGAAACCTCTTGCTCTCTTTTTGAATCTAGAGGGAGTCAACCTTTACAGCGAAGGGCACCCAGCATCTGTCTTCTTAAATCCCTGTTTGGTTTTCAACATCAGAACTGCTGTATAAATATGAACTCGAGTGCTCATTTGTAAGTCACAGACAGAGTCAATTTCAAATTACTATTCAGTTGTAGATATCACTGCAGAAGTGATTTACCAGCCCTCTCCTAACTGTTGAGAAAACTCCAGAGACATGATACGGAGAAATATAATGTGCTCCTGTGTTTCACCTTCAAACAGCAAGAATCACACAAGTATAAATCACCAACATTCTACAGAAACTGTGTTGAATTATGCCACACAAGGTGGCTAAGATCTGCAGCATCTTTAAGAACTAACAAGATTTATTGTGGCACTGACTTTTGTGGACTAGAAACCACTTTGTTGGGTGAAGTGTTATAATTTTTTGGGGGAGAGATGTGTTTGCATTGACAGAGAGAAAAAAAGCATAAACACTGTGGAAAAAAAGAACATGAAATGTAAATTTATGCAGAATACAAACAAAAAAATCCTGTTCTTATTTTTGAATATCTTTGAACTCAACAAAAAATATTCTAAAATTTATATTGTCCCTTGCAAATTCTCTCTTGTTTATTTCTGTCAATATTTATTAAGTATAACCTATGTATTCATGTTTATCAAAGGAAATACTGCATGCATCTGGTAAAATAGACTGTAGTCCCTAAAAAAAACGAATGCCGCCACAAATTTATTGGTCTTGTCACTGCATAAAGCTTTGATTCCTTACCATTCTTGAGATCCGATCGGCCATATAATTTAACTGTTAGCCATATATTGCTTGATATACTTTCAAGCTTGAGTGACCATGTGGTTAATACATTTATAGAAAAGCATAAAATTATATAGCATATTTAGCTACCTTGTATAGGATATAACTTTTAGAAATTTTACAAGAAAACATCTCTCTGAAATATTCAGCATGAAAAATTGATACAAGGTGATCAAAAGATCTAAATGAACTTTTATTATTTATCAAGCTATAGTTCTCAAATTCAGGGGTATTTGCAGCAACAGTTATTGACTCCAAAATGGCGGGTTCAGATGCAGGCCTCCAATTGCTTGGTTGCCCCTACCATTTTGAAGTACTGACCATTACTGTGGACATGCCTAAATGCCTTATTCTGAAGAAATTACCACGAGATATCAGAATTTTCTGAAGTAGTCTGTCATTTTACACTGGCACCCTAAGTGCAAATACTAAATTTATTTAATCTTGAATATGTTCTAACAGCCGCACAACAATACTTATAACCAGGGTGGTGAAAGTAGAATAAAAGAGAGACATGGAACCAAGCTTTCTAAGGCATTGAACATCATTCATGTTTTGTTTTTTTTACAACTAACATCAATATTTTGAAGTTCCAAAAACTGAATTTTATTGTATGGGATGTTTCTAAAATATGTCTCATTATTATTAAGCATGACAGTTATTGTAGATATATCAGCCCCCTGCCCCCCAAAACTTTCTAAATCCAACAATATTTATAGCTGTAGATTTTAATCCATGCTAGTAACTAGGTAACAGTAGATTGAGTGAGCTGCACAACAAAGGATATGACATACCATAACAATGTGGAGACGTTCAGGGGCTAAAATACTAATCATATACTTTTAGGTGTATTTCATTACCTACTTATGAAAGAAACAGTGTTAATTAGAGTTAGGTTTAGTTTAACAAGCATATCAGAGAAGCCTTCTAATCTGGTTTATTAACAGGATAAATGGTTAAAATTCTACAAGGGTAACTGAGGATTCTATTTTGGAATAGTCTACTTCTAGCTACTAAACATGACCGGCATGGTCTCAAAGATGCTTTTCTTTTTCCTTCAAAAAGAAACTGGACTGTTTTTTCCTTTATCTTCAACTTCTGAAAAGGGAAGAAAAAAGATGATTCACTTCTCATCCAAGAAGCTTCATCCGTTCTGATGGCAGGATTCAATCCCTGCCATCAGAACGGATGAAGCTTCTTGGATGAGAAGTGAAACATCTTCTTTTTTTTTCCCCTCAAAGAAAAAACAGTCCAGTTGCCTTTTGAAGAAAAAAGCACCTTTGAGACAACTATGACCTGGATGACAGAATCTCCACAGACATGATCAGCATGGCTCTTTTTATACTCTCCCAATATTGGACGTCTATTATTAGCATGAATAATGTGAACATGGGCACGGATGGATAAAACATATGGCAGAAAATGAAAATCACTAAAATATCATTCTTTGCAGACGGCAATAAAATTGGCTATCGTAATCACCCAACTTAAGAAATTGGATACCTATCAAATATAAACAAGCTGGCCAGCTTCATATTTGCTATAGAATATTGCCCTAAAAGCGAAACGTAGATTTTAAAAAAGGGTAAAATCCTTAATATATCATATCCCAAATTAAAATTTTCTTCTCCTAAAAAGGTTATAAATAATCTTTACAGTATCTGTACGAAGTGGTTAAAGAACTGCAATCAACCAGAAATGTTTTCACCCACAGCAATAAATCCCTCAAATGTAGGAATGTATCATAATCTGAGAAATCTCTGGTTGAACTTTGGCTTAACACTGTTTACAACTCTTGTATAAATTGTTTAGGTGCACATGATTAAAAGATCAGGAGAATTCCTGATTCTCTTGAGATAAAAAGAGGATAAGAACAGTAGCAAGGAGTCAACACTTGCGTACAACAATGGCCCATTTTAGAAGAAAGCAACACAATCCACAAAGTACTCTATTTTAATGGATGTTATGCTTAGCAACCCCGGCCCCTCTTAATGTTAATATAGTATGACCCTCATTATTCCTGGCCGTGTTAGTGGATAGGAGTTAGCATCCAACGATAAACCAGGCAGCTACAAGCTGACTTATTGGGATATCTCCACAAGCACAGTTGTTTAATTCTGATTTCTTTTCTAAAACAGAAACCAACTAAACCCCCACCGCATTGACATTTATGACCAATAGGATCTCTGGCAACAGAGAAATATTTTGTTTTAATTTGAATTTTGTAAAAAAAGAAGAAAAGAAAGAAAAGAAATCCCTGCTCCCTTGTTTGCCACTTTCCAGTTTGTTTACTGACAACAATCACCCACCTTTAAAAAGAATTATTGCCTGACATTTCACACAGCTTTTACTGCTTTTTCTTGGAACAATGCAGTGAAAAAGAAAGAATCTCCTCTCTCTTGTCATGACCCAGTTCTGGGCTTGTGCTTTTTTGATGAGTCTTTGATCTGCAACAGGCTTCATAGGCTCGTTTCCCGAAGGAACATGGTGCCAATGTTGTAGGATATCTTTCTCACTCTGGCAGATGTGACAGAAGACTTTGGCTGCTTCTGACCAGTTCTGACCTCCAGGAAATAACAAATCCCAGGAATTTCCTTTGGAAAGTTGTCTGGAAGCTCTTCGCGGGACCGAGGAATGAAAATAAAATTTTCTTCCTTTTTCAGAAGCCTGGAGGTAAGGGAAAAGACAAGAATGGGACAACTTTGAGTAATGGTTATCAAAAGGCAGTGCACTCCATCCTTAGGTTCTTACAAAGACAGTTAAAGATTGGAGATTCAGCCAGTTGACTGGTCATAGTTTTTTGTCTTAAATAAATAGAGTGACTAAGCCAAGCAGATCAATCTGAAGCCACAGTTCTTCGGTTCTTGCACATGTGGAAAGAAACTCTTCAGGTAAATGGTATTTTCATGGACTACTCAATCTCCTAACATCTTTTATGTACACTAAGAGCATATGTGTGTCCAATCACACTTGGCCAATAAAAAATTATATTCTACTCTATCAATACGTCTGGTGACAGCAGGGGAAAAAAATAGAGTTTCCAGGAATACCAGCATCTACCACTTGTATGAAAAGCCCAATAATTGTGTCCCTATGCTACAGTCAGTTGAAAGCAAAAGTATGAGTTCTCATTTATTTACTGAATTGATATGCCATTCCTCTCACTATCTAAGTGACTCTGGGCAGATTACATATAAATATTAAAAACAATTAGAATTAACAAGAATTAAACAAAGACTAAAAACCAAGTGTAAGAACAGTATGGAGGTGGACTTTTTCTCTCTTGCACCATCTACTATCTCATCATAGAATGCCCCATTGGGGCCCAAGCCAACCAGAACAGCCAAGTTTTAAGACCCTTCCAGAAGACCAAGAGACTAAGGTTTCTCCCTGTGTGTGTCTTGCTCCCTTCCTTACCATAGTGTCATTGACTTTTAAGTCAATTTTAGTGTTAATGTTTATTATTTAATGGTTTATCTTGCTCCTTTCATGGCTGGTAAGCCATCTAGAGTTCTCTCTAGGAAAGATGGGTGGCATACAAGTTTAACAAAAGAATAAATGAATTAGTATTATTCAACATGTGCTCATATTTATTACATGTTGAAAATAAATCAACATGTAAATATGAGCACATGTTGAGAGAAACAAAATTCTAAACTATCATCTCTTCATATAAAATTTCATGCAAAATTTCATTAGATAGATAGATAGATAGATAGATAGATAGATAGATACACAGACAGACAGACAAAAATATAAGAGAGAGAGTTTTGAGTCTAGTTCTACAAGAATGTAAAACTCTTTAGAATAAATGTCCTTAATTCATAAAATGATATGAAAAATAATAATTATAATTTTTGTTACATAAACCAGTCCATAAATTCTCAAAGATTAATATCTTTAGGTAGTTTTTATTAAGCAATGTTCCTCTAGAAAAACCTCACACATGGCAATCCATCATGCCAAGCCTATTCTACTAGGACTAGTTGTTTTGTCTGTGTCCTTTTTTGTGCTCTGTGTAACAGTGGCCTTTGAATTCAGAATGGCTATCATTTTCCTCCCAGAGATGTTTGGACCTTACTATTAGTTACTGTACATTGGCTGATTAATACTCATTTGATTAGGACTCCCGCTCAGGCAGTCATCCTCAGAAGGAGATAGTTGTCCTGCAGTTGTTGTCTGCCATATTATTTTTATACTGATTGCAATTCTGTATTAACTGTAGAGGGTCGCAGTTTTTGAGTTTGAATGGCCATATGCTTTGATTTGGTTGTAAAGCTACATGTATACATATTTTGAACTGGTTCCTCAGAGGTCCGACCTTGCACTGCCTTTTTTTCAATTTTCATTTCATTGATCTTCTACATCAATTATTCCAGTTCAAACATGAAGTGTTAATACCACTTTATAATGCTTTGGTAAGGCCACACTTGGAATACTGCACTCAGTTTTGGTCGCCACAATGTAAAAAAGACATGGAGACTCTAGAAAGAGGGCAGAGAAAAGCAACAAAGATGGTTAGGGGACTGGAGGCAAAACCATATGAAGAACGGTTGCAGGAACTGGATATGTCTAGTTTGATGAAGAGAAGGACTAGGGGAGACATGATAGCAGTGTTCCAATATCTCAGGTGTTGCCACAAAAAAGAGGGAGTCAAGCTATTCTTGTCCTGAGGGTAGGACAAGAAGCAATGGTTGGAAACTAATCAAGGAGAGAACCAATTTAGAACTAAGGAGAAATTTTCTGACAGTTAGAACAGTTAATCAGTGGAACAACTTGCCTCCAGAAGTTGTGAATGCTCCAACACTGGAAGTTTTTAAGAAGAGGTTGGATAACCATTTGTCTGAAGTGGTATAGGGTTTCCTTCCTAAGCAGAGGGTTGGACTAGAAGACCTCCAAGGTCCCTTCCAACTCTATTATCCTATCCTATCCTATCCTATCCTATCCTATCCTATCCTATCCTATCCTATCCTATCCTATCCCATCCCATCCCATCCCATCCCATCCCATCCCATCCCATCCCATCCCATCCCAGCCTTAACTTTTATTTGTTCCTATTTTATAGCTTAGTAGTAATTTGAATCTTTCAGGATGCTACCTTTTGGCTCTTCAAATAATGTTGTCTAATAATGCAGAAAACTGACTTAAGACTTTATGTAAATTGGTGGAGGATTGCCAGCACCTGACTTTAAAGGCTGATATTGGCATAGCAGATTGAACTTTGTGCATAGCTACAACCATCTGTACAGCAGAGAGAAATGTACATTTCTTGAACGTTTGTTAGAAGATACACTGGAAATATCAGCACATAAATTAAAAACGTCTTCTGATTAAAATACCCAAAGGATTAGAATCTTGACTCATTTTAAGTAAAAATAGTTGAAAATGGTAACATGGCATAACATCTACTTTTTAACTCTGGAATTGTGTGTTGTTGTTGAGAAATGCACTGATGGTTTTGTGGATGGAAAATGAAACAATAAATAATGCTAACAACGATTCTATGGTTTAACGAGTTTTAATTATCCATTTGTTTGTTTACACATAAATTGAAATGGATTATTAGATAGCTGTTCTCTTGTGCACCATGCATAGAATGATGCTTCTGAGATAATAAACAAATGCTCTGTGAAGCTAGCAATTCAATTGATCTGACTGATGCAAAAATGTGTTTTCCATTTGACATTTATTTAAAATTATACCTGCACTTTCATTTAGTAAAAATGCACAAGGCAGCTCAAAAAAAAATTTAAAACAGTGCACATATAATAAAAAATTTATTGTTTTTATTTGCTTGGCTGCAGTGGCAATAAACACATCAATCAAATGTATTTCTCATTCCAACCAAAGGAAGAGGTAAAGAGGTGGTTTTTCTCTTTCAGTTGACAAAGAATACAGGGAGTCCTCGACTTACGACCTCAATTGAGTCCAACATTTCTGTTGCTAAGGGAGACATTTAAGAGAATTTTACAACCTTTCTTGCAACAGTTGTTAAGTCAATCACTACAATGGTTAAGTTAGTAACACAGTTATTAAGTCATTCTGGCTCCCCTATTGATTTTGTTTGTCAGAGGTCGCCAAAGGTAATCACATGACCCTGTGATACTGCAACAAGTCAGTTGCCAAGCATCTGAATTTTGATCATGTGACCATGGGAATGCTGCAACAATTATAGGTCACTTTTTTCAATGACATTGTAACCTCGGTTACTAAATAAACTGTTGCAACTTGAGCACTAACCGTATATCCTTCAGGACTAGGGAATTGTGTTGAATGATATGGCCAGTTGCCCATATACAGTAGTGGCCAAAATTGTGTCATTGTTGGGAAAAGTGTTTGTTGGGAAAAGTGTATTTTTGAAGTTTGATGGCTAATAACACCTTTTACTTTTACTTTTTCTTTTTTTGAGTTTCAAGATAATTATATTCCACTGCTGGAATGGCCTGGGAATAGCTCAGACCTTAACCCAATGAGCTGACTAAAGAAACTTGTTAGTCAGAAGTGATCCAGCAATAAAACCCAGTTAATAGAAGCAATCCGTCAATCTTGGTTTCACATTATAACAGCTGCAGAACTAAAAGTCTTGGTTCAACCCATGGGAAGATGTTGTAAGGCCGTAATTGGGTAACCGTAATAAGGTTACCCAACTAAGTATTACCTGACATGATATTTTTTTTTGTATATCTCATTTTTTCTATGGTGATCATTTTTGTATATCATATTTTTTCTATGTGTTTCATTTTTCTTCTGTATACAATGACTACTATTCTAGTAGCAAATCCTTTATAAAAGTTATTGCATGACATTCTTGATTAAATTATCTTTCCATTGATATATAATTTTATGGTACTACTAAAAAAAAAGTGGTGTTATTAGCTAGTTTTAGAAAATACACTTTTCCCAAAAGGTTTCCACAATTTTGAGCACTACTGTAGCTGTGCAGGAAATTTGGGTTGGGAGATACCTTCTGAGGAATGGAGCAGAAAGACTTCTCATTCAGTGTTCTACAACCTTGTCCTTCCTCCTTATTGCTTTCTACTCTGCGTTTGAATTTTGAAATCAAAATACTTTTAGGATCCTCCTTAAGCACAAAAAATAAAACAAAATAGGAGATAGCTTAGCAAATATGTAGCTATTAATCTTTCCCCCCTTTCTCATGGGGCCTAGGAGAAAGACTTTCATAGCTTGTTTGAATGTTTGGATGGGATTCTTTAGATGTAAGCTAGAAAGAGGCAATGGTTTTAGACCAATGGTCAGGTATAGAATTTTGAGAGTATCTTCTGCAATTTCTCACAAAACAGATAACACTGATGTATCAGAGGGCACATGGAAAATATTTCTTCATGCCACTCACATGTGGATGCTTTGCAACACACAAGGGTACTTTTATAAGGGTTTTTAGTGGTAGGAAGATTATACCGACTTCCAATCAAATCATTATTTTTATTTTCTAACAGTACCTATGGGCCTATGAGAATTATTGTAAATAAAGATGTTAGAGATTGGTGTCTGGTGTATGTATGTGTTGTGGCTTGCAATTTCTCAAATTAGTGTGTATGAGGGAAGGATATATATATATATGTGTGTGTGTGTGTGTGTATAGGTGATATCTCGGGTTTCTTCCCGTGTAATTGCAAACATATCTTTGGAAGTATTGCAGCGACGTTTCGATGAAATCTCATTCATCATCTTCTGGCTGATGTTCTCGGTTTGGTGCCTATGGGCAAACTGTGTGATCTTAACTGACATCCCTCTTTAAAAGGAGGCAGAGGTGTATTCTGATTGGTTGACAGTGCTGCTTTATTCTGATTGGCTGATGATGTAGTTGTATTTTGATTGGGTGGAAGCACTGTTGCTGGGATGTGGGTTGATGGATAAGCTATGTTGGAAATGGTGGCAACACAGGTCTCCTGATGAACCTTTGACCTATGGCTTACACTTTGTGTTAAGATTCGTCTATTTATGAGAGCAGGTTTCCAAATAGAAGGCAGACGGGAGGTGTCATCACGTTTATTCATGCAATATGGTCTTTTCTCTATTTCAATGGCCTCTCTGATTATTCTGCCATTGAGATGTTCTATTTTTGCAACTGTTTTTGTGTTATTAAAGTTAATATTATGTCCTGTGGCATTTATGTGTTGTACTAATGATGATGTGTGTTCTTTCTTCTGTACTGAGTTTTTATGTTCCTCGATGCGCACACTCGTTCTTCTGTTGGTCTGTCCAATGTATGTTGAGGGGCAGGAAGCACACGGGATTTCATATATGCCTTGATCTTCTAGTTCTATTTTGTCCTTAGGGTTCCTTAGGATAGACGATATCTTTCTATCTGTGCAAAATATAGTTTTGATGTTGTGTCTTTGTAGTATTTTGCTAATTTTATCTGTTGTTCCTTTTATGTAGGGTAAGATGGCTTTCCCATTGTTTTGTTCTTCTTGTTGATGTCTCTTCTGTTTGGGTAAGCCATCTTACCCTACATAAAAGGAACAACAGATAAAATTAGCAAAATACTACAAAGACACAACATCAAAACTATATTTTGCACAGATAGAAAGATATCGTCTATCCTAAGAAACCCTAAGGACAAAATAGAACTAGAAGATCAAGGCATATATATGAAATCCCGTGTGCTTCCTGCCCCTCAACATACATTGGACAGACCAACAGAAGAACAAGTGTGCGCATCGAGGAACATAAAAACTCAGTACAGAAGAAAGAACACACATCATCATTAGTACAACACATAAATGCCACAGGACATAATATTAACTTTAATAACACAAAAACAGTTGCAAAAATAGAACATCTCAATGGCAGAATAATCAGAGAGGCCATTGAAATAGAGAAAAGACCATATTGCATGAATAAACGTGATGACACCTCCCGTCTGCCTTCTATTTGGAAACCTGCTCTCATAAATAGACGAATCTTAACACCAAGTGTAAGCCACAGGTCAAAGGTTCATCAGGAGACCTGTGTTGCCACCATTTCCAACATAGCTTATCCATCAACCCACATCCCAGCAACAGTGCTTCCACCCAATCAAAATACAACTACATCATCAGCCAATCAGAATAAAGCAGCACTGTCAACCAATCAGAATACACCTCTGCCTCCTTTTAAAGAGGGATGTCAGTTAAGATCACACAGTTTGCCCATAGGCACCAAACCGAGAACATCAGCCAGAAGATGATGAATGAGATTTCATCGAAACGTCGCTGCAATACTTCCAAAGATATGTTTGCAATTACACGGGAAGAAACCCGAGATATCACCTATACACACATATATACCCGTGAAAACTTACACAGACATATATATATATATATATATATATATATATATATATATATATATATATATATATAATTATATTTATATTTTGCTGATAAAGTAATAAAGGGAGACTAGTAAAGATCTATTTCAAGTTATTTAGCTCTCATCAGTTAGCCATACCCTTACTTGGATTCGAACTTGGGCTTCCTGCATGTTACGCAGTTGAATTAACCTCTGAGCCTCAAGTTCTCCTCCCTTTATCAGCTTGAGCCAGGGGTTCAAATCCGAGTAAGGGTATGGCTAGCTGATGAGAGCTAAATAGCTTGAAATAGATCTATACTAGTCTTCCTTTATTACTTTATCAGCAAAATATAAATTTGGTATAAAATGGGTTTGTCATGAATGTGACTGGTTGAGGGCTCCTGGATTGGAGCTGAAAGGTGAAAGGGAGCAGAATGCCCCTTCTCACATGTTGAGGTAGACCAGGTGTTCTTAGCACACACCAAGAGAAATGTCCTCAAGTATCATGGTTCCTGGTCCTGTTTAGTGATTCAAAGTTCTTTTTAGAACTTTGTTTTCTATGTATTAAAGGAGCAATAGAGCAACATAACGTTTGAGTTCAGAAACAAATATACAGCCAAGGATGTAAAATGTCAGGTGGTTTGGATATTTTACTCATGTCAACAGGAAGCTCACTGCAGTAGGCTAACTTTGATAACCAGCATGGCTAACTGAAGCAAGAACAGTTGCAACCAGGTAAAATAAGAGCTGATAAATCAACTCTGTCATTAACCTGCCTGGCTTTCCACCAATAACAGAGTGCCTGGAAGAACTTATAAGTTGGCTATTTCAAGTGATTGCAGCTTTAGATTTCTGTGCTTCTCTAGAATAAATTGGTTGTCTTGTCACCGACTGAATGGCAGAGTTGCATAAATTATGATTTGCCTATCTATCTACCCCCTTTTTTTCTATGATTGATCTGTCAGTTACATCAATCAAACCAGAGTGAGTAAAATGAAGCGGGTATTGAAATGAAAGTAATGTTAATGAAAACTTCCAATAGGAAGGGTTAAGAGCTCACTCAGGGCTAGTTAATAGCTAAACTGCATTTTTCAGCTGTTGTATCTAAGTAAACACAGTTCGTTCTTCAAATACCGTGTACAAATTCTTTGAGGATTGATTGCCATACATGGCTTTACAATGAATTTCAAAGATGTTTTATAGTCATGCAAGAAACAACACTGGTGGAATATACAATGCTAGATAATGAATCTGATTCCTTAAAAAGTTTTTTTTAAGGTTGCTACATATTTTAAGAACATAAATAGCTTAGGACTATGCAGAAGGTCAGAAAGCCTTTCAAACTCCTATACAGTTGCTGTTTATGACAGCAATTGGGATCAGAATTGCTGTCACTAAGTGACATAGTCATAAAGCATAACTTGATCTGACTGTACCAGAGGTGGTTTCAGCAGGTTCTGACCAGTTCTGGAGAACCGGTAGCAGAAATTTTGAGTAGTTTGGAGAACCGGTAGTTCTGACTGGCTGCACCCCTATCTATTCTCTGCCTCCCAAGTTCCAGCTGATCAAGGAGGAAATGGGGATTTTGCAGTAACCTTCCCCTGGATTGGGGAGGGAATGGAGATTTTACAGTATCCTTCTCCTGGAGTGGGGAGGGAATGGAGATTTTACAGTATCCTTCCCCTGCTATGCCCACCAAGTCACACCCACCAAGCCATGCCACACCCACCAAGCCACACCCACAGAACCGGTAATAAAAAATTTTGAAACCCACCACTGGACTGTACCACTTAGCTAAGCAGTTCCACAATCACAGTTGCTGCCATTAAACAAGGACCATGGGGTGATTAAACATGAGCACACATGACTGCAAGTTCAAGCTTTCTGCCAGCTTCCCTCACTTGAGAGAAGTTGGCAGGGAACGTCAGAAATCACAATCATGTGCTATGACCAGTCATAACTACTGGATACAATCTGGGTCAGTTATTATTATTTTTTTATTAAATTTTTATACTGCCCTTCTCCTACTGGACTCATTGGGACCAGAAGTTTTATTTCCTGAGCTTATGGACTTCTGCTGGAGCCCATTTTAGGGAACTTCTCGCTAGCAGAGTGTTCTCTGAAGATGCACTCCAGCATGAGTCCGAAAGCTCAGAGAACATTTGGTCCTGGTGACCAATCCAGATTGGATCCTGCAGCATTATCCTGGGACATGTATATTAGCCTTCAGTCATAACTACTGCTCATTTAGTGCTGTCGTAAGTTTGAAGACTCACTAAAGGAATGGTCATTAAATGAGGAACACCTGACTTCCAAGCTTTTCTTCATGGATGTCTGATGGATGAGTACACATTTGTAGTTAAAGTAACTCCACTGAACTGAGATATGAAGAAGAATTGTTTTTCCTTTGGCATTTTCTCTCCTAATCCTCCCTGCACAAGTCTACTCATGGAGATTGTAATGGCTCTGCCTCTGGAGGTATTGAAGAAGAATCTAGGCAGCCATCTTTTGAGGAAGATCAATTGGTTTACCTGCATTTTGCAGATAAATGATTATCCTTTGGGCCCTTCCAATTCTATAGTTCTGTGAGCCCACAAGTTTGTAACTTTGAGCCTGCCTACACAGCTAGCTTGATGGTTAAGTTTCACATCTCTTTTCTTTCTCTTTTTGTCACATATTTCAATGCTCCTGTAGATAAAGCTCTTCATTCATATCAAACTTCTCCTTTCTTCCTCTCTTCTTCCCATTAATCATGTTAAATAATGTTTCAATATTTGACGGGCTTCTAAGATGAGGGGGTCAAACTATTTTTCAAAGCACCTAAAGGCAACATGAGAAACAAAGGATAGAAACTAATAGATATGGATAGAATAAACCAATGGAACAACTTGTCTTCAGAAACTGTGGGTGCTCCATCAGTGGAGGTTTTCAAAAATAGACTGGACAATCATTTGTCTGAAATGGTTTGGGGTCACTTGCTTGAGCAGAGGACTAGAAAACCTCCAAAATCCCTTTCAACTCTATTATTCTATATTCTAATACCTGCCTAATTCTCAAGCATCACATTGATATTATATGATTCCCTCAAATTTCTTCCTCAGGTAAAATGAGAACCCACCATAAATTATACAGCTGAGGTGGCATTATCTCTTGTGCTTTGGGAGTGACACTCAGATTTTTAAAATATTTAAATGCAGAGAATGGCATAAATCCAAAGGGATATACAACACTGTTACTCTAAGTGGATATAATGTGAAAGTCAGTTGTAATTCACACATACATCTTTCTCTGGGTAGCTAACTGCTATAATATGAAGGCCCTCAGACCATATAAGTGAGAGATATGAACCATCAGCCATGTCCGCCCAGCTGAGAAAGATAAAATCCAAGGTGCTAACTGGAAAAGCAGATAAGCATCACAAGTTTTCAATCTCCTCCTCTGAATACAGAAGGAAGGGAGGAGGAGAAACAGCAGGAAATAAATGAGCCTGAATACATTCCATATCTGCATCATTTAATTTGACAATTTTTTTTTGTTCTTGGTTCAAAAGGTTTGGTCATTAGCTCTGTCAAATTCATATGAACTAAAATGATCGCTAATGACATTAGGCAGTTTGAGGTAGTCTGTTCAGATGCTGGATGAATAACGGGGAAGTTCATGGACCATATGGTTTGGGCACTGGTGTGGTGAAAAATACTTTCCCATAGCCTGTTTTGTGGTGTGATTCAACTGTTGATCAAACTGAATAGGAAACATATGCACAAATAGAGAAAGGAAACAAATATTGTCTTATTTTTTTCTACTCAGGGTGTCAGTACCCTTGTTGAGTGGAATCAAAAGATCGAGGCTTAATTAATCATTTTGCTTGCTGATTTTTTTCCCCACAGAACTGGTATAGTATAATGAGGGGTGACTCTAATGAGGAAAATGCATTACCTTGAGAGAAAAGACAGGATGCACATCTAATTTATGAAGATAAATGAAAGCCCTCCTATAGAACCATTTCCCCCAGAATAATGATGGGGGTTGAAAAACACTGCAATAAGCCATAGCGTACCTTGTTTCAATTATGTCCAGAGAAATTTATATTTGGTTTGTTGGAAAAAAAGAGAAGATAAATAAACTCATGAGTGTTTTAATCATACTGGTGAGAAAAACAAATCCCAATATTTACAGCATGCTATTCTATAAGTAATCTGTTTTGCCACTGTGATGTTGGCAAAGCACTACCATCTTCAAAATATTACTTCTAAAGTTAGAAACATATAAACAAAAATAGTATTTTTTATTAGACTATTGGGTGCGATAGAGGATTTATCTACACATAAAGTCTGTCCACATAATGTCTGGATGGACCATCTAAACAAGACTAATGTAAACACTGTGCCCAAAATAGAAAGCACATATTGTATTAAGGAAGAGCAGCGTGGGATAAATAAGCAAGTATGCACTTGGGAATTAGATATTTTGAAACTAGCAGGCTACTTGGCTCATGGCAAAGTTCAGACCATGATGCTATTTTTGAACAAATTTGAATGGACCCTCAGCTTGTTGGCAAAACGGTATCTTGTAGCTGTCAAAACTGTATAAAACTTATTACGTCTATGTATAAAGCCATTTTTAATCCCTCAGTGGGTTCTGCACAACTCATATAACTTCAGGTAATGACATACAACTAAATAAAATAGGGCAGTGATGGCAAGCCTTTTAGGCACCGAGTGCCCAAACTGCATGCGGATGCATGCCCAAACTGAAAGGTGCACATGAATTCGCGCATGTACATGGGCATGCACATGCGGCCATGCGTGGACATGTGCAAGCATGCATATGCACAGACATGTGTGCATGCGCAGAAGAAACCCGAAGACCAGCTGCCCGGCAGGGCATCCCAACACCGGCAGCGCGGTAAGTGGTGAGATCAGGGGTGAAATCCAGCATGTTCTGACAGGTTCTGGAGAACTGGTAGCGGAAATTTTGAGTACTTCGGAAAACCACCTCTAATTGGCCCCAGAGTGGGATGGGAATGGAGATTTTGCAATATCCTTCCCCTGCCACGCCCACCAAGCCACGCCCATAGAACTGGTAGTAAAAAAAAATGGATTTCACCACTGGGTAAGATCCTTTTCTTTTGTGAGCTTCTGTTTCATCGTTTGCAGGGAAACAAAAGGTCATGGAAGAAACGCCATGGAGATCTGACCAGGGGCAACGGCGCACATGCCAGCAGAGAGGGCTCTATGTGCCACTCAGGGACGTGTGCCATAGATTCGCCATCATGGAAATAAGGCATCCTTTATTAAATAGCCTTATACTAATCAAATTCATTTTCTCTTTGTTTCTGTTTTGGGAAAAATGGGTCCGATAACAGTAAAGACTTTTTTGTATCTGTAATGGAATGCTGTTGTTGCCTCCCTGACCAAGACAAACAAACAAAAAAACCAAGAATTTTTAGGGGGGAGAATCGGAATATTAAAAATTATGGCAGAATTAGTGGGAAACTCACTCGGCTAGCTGGGATCAAATCCATGTAATACAGAAAGATATTCTGAAATGGGAAATATTTTAGATATTAATTTTTTTAAAAAAATCTACCATAACTTTCACATAAATTATGGATGACCATTAGGAAAAAAAGGAATGTTTTGCATTAATTATTGCACTTATTTTATCATTATTAATAATTGACTCCAACTTTTATATGACTCAGTTCTTCCCTATATACCTGGCCATATAATTTAGATATTTCTATGATTATTTAAGGGATGTGGTGGCTCAGTGGCTGAGACGCTGAGCTTGTCGATTGAAAGGTTGGCAGTTCAGCGGTTCGAATCCCTAGTGCCGCGTAATGGGGTGAGCTCCCGTTACTTGTCCCAGCTTCTGCCAACCTAGCAGTTCGAAAGCACGTAAAAAATGCAAGCAGAAAAATAGTGACCACCTTTGGTGGGAAGGTAACAGCGTTCCGTGCGCCTTTAGCATTTACTCATGCCAGCCACATGACTATGGAGACACTGTCAGACAGCGCTGGCTCTTCGGCTTTGAAATGGAGATGAGCACTGCCCCGTAGAGTCAGGAACGACTAGCACATGTGTGCGAGGGGAACCTTTACTTTTACCTTATGATTATTTACTATTTAGAAAATAAATAGAAAATAAGTGGGAAATCACCATAATAACGGACAAATTTTATCTCTTTTAATCAGATTAAATTTCTAATCCAGTTCATTACTAATGAAGAGCACAACTCCAGTTTTAGGGATAATCCCTAAAGAAAAATCTGTCCTTTGTCAAAAATAATGAGTCTTTTCTAGTATTGTGTATTAGCACACTACAATCAGCAGGCAGCTGGCTTGTATGTAACCTCAAGAGAGCTATCTAGGATTGATGCTGGAATGTGAGATCTCCAGGGAATTTCACATCTGCAGATCAGTCCAGGAAGTTGAAATTATCCCAGAAACAACTCCAAGAAAATTACAAATCCATATACAAGTCAGTTTGAATTGTGGGAACATAATCCATTGTCATTAAGTACTGTTTTATAGAGCTGTGGCCAGTTAAAAATAGCATGGAACTAGTTGGAAGGCTAGTTTTGTGTTGTGTAAGTAAACAATAAGAAATTTATTTCTAGGCTTGCTATTCTCTTGTCATTGTTAAAACAATTCCCAAAGCAGGAATACAATTATATCAGGGAGACTTTTCCAACATGGTGCCCTCAGGATGATTTAAGTTACATTTTTTTAGACACTGTGCAAACCTACTGAATCTCTAGTATACTATTAGAACTGAGAGATATCAATAAAATAAACTGAACCTAGTTGAACCCATCTTGGTCCTCACTAGATGTTTGAAAAAGATTCTACATTAAGTATGTGATTATTCATTTACCTATTTAAAACACTTGCATGGTTGGCTACCTTAAACCAAACTCTAGGTAGCTCACAACCAAAGAATTCAAATAGCATATGAGGATAATCAAACAAAAAAAAAACATATTTATGATATTGAGATCACTGATGTCTGTTGATAACACTAATTTGACTTTATACCTAGAGGTATCTAAGTAGATTGCACCTATGCAGTAAGAAGAAAGATCTTCCTAACCACATGAGATCTTGTCAGAGCCAAATTCTTGCTACCTATCAGGATACCTTAAAGGATATACTTGGCCAGAAACAAGAACTCAGAATCACCTCTATGTATGCACTAAAAACTATCTATTTACATATACTTGTACTTACACCTTGAAGGGACATGGTGGCTCAATTGCTAAGACGCTGAATTTGTCAATCAGAAGGTCGGCAGTTCAGCGATTCGAATCTCTAGCGCTGCATAATGGGGTGAGCTCCCGTTACTTGTCCCAGCTTCTGCCAACTTAGCAGTTCGAAAGCACGTAAAAAATGCAAGTAGAAAAATAGGGACCACCTTTGGTAGGAAGGTAACAGCGTTCCGTGCGCCTTCGGCGTTTAGTCATGCCGGCCACAGAGATGTCTTCGGAAAGCGCTGGCTGCTTGGCTTAGAAATGGAGATGAGCACCGCCCCCTAGAGCTGGAAACGACTAGCACGCATGTGTGACGGAATCTTTATACCTAAACACACACATACACCTTCCCTAATTTCTCCTACATGGACAAAAAGTGACTTTTCATTACCAGATTTCGATATAATCTGCCTTCTCTCTCTCTCTCTCTCTCTCAAAAAAAAAAAAAAATTACAATGGTTGAATTTAGAGTGGTTTGTTATCTACCAAGAACGGCAAATACTCATACTCTCTTTTTGTAGAATTAACTGACCAAAACCCTGCATTTTGTTGCAAGCCAAAGCTTGTTATGCACATTATTGTTATGCAGATAATTTCAATCAAAAGTTAGATTTATCTCTGAAGTAATAACAAACTCAACCAGCAAAAGTTATTAGTATGATAATAAACCACCCATTATGATTGCTCATGTATTTTTTAAAGTTTTATCTCTCATTATATTTCTCAGGCAACTGAACAATTCATACACTACTGCCCCTGAATAATGCATAAATGTTGAATATAAAATACAATACGATAAAGCAATTACTGGCTGGTTTGTTAAAATATAGATATCATAGCTGGCTGTTAATTGCCTGTACTTGAACAAAAACTTAACTTGATTTTTCTGCAAGGCCAGATTTGTCTGGTTTCCTACAACATTTTTCCTTGGAACTACGCTGTATGTAGCACTTAGCATTGTCTAAGATAGGATATAGTTTAAGAGGACAAGAAACTTGACATATTTTACAAATGGTTCTTAAGGGACAGAAGATAAGTCTCACTGATTCAGTTGTGATCTTGCGACAGCCTTCTGGAGCTTAACCTGTGTGGCACTGTGTGTTGTGGTCCGCCAGCAGCCTGCGGAGCTGGCAGCGCAGTTGGGCAGTGATGAGGCTGAGGAAGAACATGGGCCAGTCCTGGAGGCTGGGGAAGGCCTGGATGAGGGCTCTGTGTCGGAGGCAGAGATGGGGCCAGGGCCATCAGGGAGTGATATGCGGACTTTGGAGCCTCCAAAGGCTGACAGTAGAGAGGCAGAGGAATAGGAGGAGCCCTGTTCCTAGTACATGTATGAGAGCAGATAAAGCAGAAAGGACGACTTGGGAGTAGGGCCAAAAGATGATTGACCCCTCCCATAAGGCTTAAAAGTCCAGCAACTGCTCTTGGCCTCTTTGCTGGAAAACAATGTTGAGAGAATTGCTTCTTGTTTCACTGTATTCATTACTTGTCGGCGTTTTCTGCTTCTGAACTTTTGCCAAGAAAAGTCTTCGGCAGTTTGCCTAATTATCCCAAGGTCGGTAATAAACTGAGGAATGGTGTTTTGAAGAATTTGCTTTAATTTAGTTTGAACTATGCTTAGAATGAGTTAATTCTCATCTCTTCTAACAAAGTCTGTTTGTTTTCAAATTGTTTGTATTTAATACTAACTACTTGGGCCTGGGTCACAACACTGAGCAGTTTATCCAAGGTTTGAATATTTACAGCTGCTAAAACAAGACAAGACCAGCAAAACAAACTTTGACTTAAAGCACCGCACTCCCTAGTCTAAGAATTGTTTTAAATTAAATTAAATTTATTAAACTGAGAGCATACATGCTTAATAACTGTACTTATGAAATCTACCACCATTTAAAAAAGCATTATGTCTGAAACAGTGGTGGGTTTCAAAATTTTTTACTACTGGTTCTGTGGGCATGGCGTGAGTAGCTTGGTGGGCATGGCAGGGGAAGGATACTGTAAAATCTCCATTCCCTCCCCAATCCAGAGGAAGGTTACTACAAAATCCCCATTTTGTCCCGATCAGCTGGGACTTGGGAGGCAGAGAATAGATAGGGGCGGAGCCAGTCAGAGGTGGTATTTACCAGTTCTCCGTACTACTCAAAATTTCTGCTACCGGTTCTCCAGAACTGGATAGAACCTGCTGAAACCCACTTCTGGTCTGAGAGAATATGAGTTTTTACAAAGGAGAAGTTACTGATAAATTGGCCCTTTAGGCTGCAATAACCAAATGAAGATTATCTCTAAAAATGAAAACTGCAGCGTTTGGTTTATAAATGATAAGATGTACTATATTCTCCTAACATTTGGCATTTATCTGTCTCCTACTATTTTTCTGTCCTTGACTGCAGCTAGTTGACTTCAGGTTCTGGTTAGACAATATGTATGCTCAAGGACTGGCATTGCTATTTGATAAAGACTGTTTCAAACATTTCTAACATGAGGACTCTCGTTTTCTCTCACACAGCATTAAGGATGATCAATGTGCAATCTGAAGATTGCATGGGACATCACAACATTGATTTTACAATTAACCACAATGCCCCCAGTCACAATAGATGAAGTGCATTCAATGTGCAAGAGCATCCAGCAACCAGTTTGGTGCAGAGCTTATTAATGGCAGCAGCACAGCACAATAGAATATGTGAAATTTGGCTCAGGGTATTTACTGACCTTTGCTCACCATTTATTTCCACTTCAATGGACAAATATAGATACAAATCAGAAGAACACATATGGATTTACTCATCTCAGGATTTATACCTGAGAGTCCACTACATTCAGCCGCAAAAATGGATGCATTAGGTAGACAATTCATTTTGTATGATAAAAAGGGAACAGAGATAAAAAATAAATAACAAAATCCCCACAACTTTCCTGAACATCAGCAGAGGAAACAGTGGCAAAAAAGGTTCATCTGAAAAACATCCCACGATAACCAAGTATTTCACTACCAAGGCAATAGCACAGTTGCCCACAAAAGGAACTGCATAGCAACATTATTCAAAAGAGCAAAAAAAAAGTAACGCAGAATTCCAAATGATAGAAACAGACAACTGTACAGCATCTTACATTGAAATAAATACAAGATTTATTGGAAGATAACCATCATGATGTATAAAATGTAACACACTGCCATGTAAACCAAGTATTTCCAATTGCCCAAAAAATACACAACTTTTTGCATCACTGTAGCATAACAACCAACAGAATCTCTCCAAAGCTTCTTAAGCAAACTCAGAGATCCCATGATTAAATGTCAAATAAGGTAAAGGTTCACCTCGCAGATATGTGCTAGTCGTTCCCGACTCTAGGGGATGGTGCTCATCTCCGTTTCAAAGCCGAAGAGCCAGCGCTGTTGGAAGACGTCTCTGTGGTCATGTAGTCAGCATGACTAAATGCCAAAGGCGCATGGAACACTGTTACCTTCCCACAAAAGGTGGTCCCTATTTTTTCTATTTGCATTTTTTACATGCTTTCGAACTGCTAGGTTGGCAGAATCTGGGACAACTAACATTACATGGCACTAGGGACTTGAATTGTTGACCTTTCGATCTGTCAAACTGAATTTCAAAATGTCAAATATACAGGGGTAAATAGGACCTGTCCTGAAAACATCTGTACAGTAACATTTATTATCTGAAAAACAACTGTGCTTACAAATTGCCGTGCATTTATTTAATCTAAATGATTCCAGGTAGGACAAAAAATACCATACCAGTATAAATATGGAATGATTTTCTTGAAATTGCATAATGATATATCATTAAAGAGCATCAGGACAACTTTAAAGTTTCAGAATGAAGGTTGATCTATTCCAGTGTCCAATTTCCCCCCCCCCCCCTTCAATAAGTTTTCTAGCTGTAGGATGCCCAGTTGTTTGGTAACTATTGATATTTAATGGTATTGTTTCTATAAATCAAAAATTAAATATAATCATCATAGATTTAGCCATAAAACCATCTAATTTCTGCCAGAGTCATGGAAACTAATGGCCAACATGTATTGTTGATGCAAAATTGGAATTATACCAATTAATTGTAATCACCTGAGCCTCGAGTTCTAGTGCTCCATAAATCAAAAAATTATTCTTCGTTTTATGTTGCACCTTTGCCAATTATCCATGGACATTCATGGACCGGGTATATCAAATAATGCTATAGACACTGGAATAGTGTCTATAGCATTATAGTGTTAAAATCCTGATTTTAACAAGATCCACAACCAATAGAAGAGGAAAATCTGTATGTCAGGTTGAACTGTGCAGTTCTTTGTGCTCTCTGAGTTTAGTTGTTTGCTTGCAGATATTTCTTTATCCAACTAGGTAACGACTCCATTGTGAGAAGGGAGCCAGATCGGTTTATATAAGGTAGTTTGCTCTGTCTGTGTTGGTGGGAGTCAGTGGTGGGTTGCTCCCGGTTCAGTCTGGTTCTAAAGGTTCTATAGGTAGTAAAACCAGCGGGAGGCTCCGCCCACCCACCATGACATCATCATAGGTGATCTGCGCATGCGCAGAAGCACGCACTCCACTGTGAACCGTTAGTAAAGGTAAGTGGAACCCACCCCTGTTGGGAGTGTCATTTTTCCTCAATAGTTCCTTAAGTAGGGTATTGTTTGCTGTTGATTGTTTGTCTAGTGTTAACACTGCTTGGAAAAAATCAACGTTTACATTTTTTAAATTTGACAATTACAATCACTGACAGCACTGTATTCATTATTGGATTTGAACAAAATCATTCTTTATGTGAACAAGGACTCTAACGATACCAATTGACAAACTAACACTTTTCAGCACAATCAACTGCTTTTCTGAAATCACCTGACAGAAGATCAAATGATGCACTTGGACCTGCGGACTGGCCCTTTCACACCGTTATCAACTTCACACATTTATAGGGTGAGATGTTAACACCATTCTAAATTAATTGGAAGAAAATGGGAAATAAAGATCTTACAACCCACAGGAAAAAAAAAGCTCCTCAAATAATCTGAAGATTTTCTCTTTTCCTAATGCTATGGCAATTAAGCATTATGTTCCTCTACATACCACATCTCCCTTCAAACAATCAGTGTGGGTACTGAACGGAATAAAGCCTTTAATCTATATCAGATTTATTACTTTAATATTTTTCAAATTCAATGAAAATATAACTAAGATTAAAAAATCACAGTTGGATGTTTCGATATAATATTGTATAATGGCTTTCCTTTATACAATATTATAAAGAGGGGAGAAAATGAAGAAACACAGAATTACACACATATGGTACCTATTTTAGCAAAGAGCTGGCATTTCACAAATAAATTCTCTACCATATCCAAATTAACTAAGTTCTGCTCCCTTTGTTTTATAATGGACTGCAAATGAAAGGCATTGTTTTCTGTAAAACTATGCACTTAAATTGTTAGTTCATTTAACAGGAACAATCCAAGCACAGAAACAAGTTTTGCCTATGGAACAGATTAAACATGGAAAGTGGTGCACCTTTCAAAGATTTTCAGTGCTATTAGCAGGACAAATCTGTTCACTTTTCAGAAAAGATGGAGTGAAAATCCCTCGTGTGCAGTAAGAGACACGTGTTCCCTGCTGCTCCCTACGGAGTATGAGGTATTTTGATTAGAGCCACTGGCTATAAACCAATGAGGTGGAATTTTTTTAAATAAACAGAATGCATGATATATAATCCAAGGAAATAACAATTTGAAAGCAGACCTGTAACTATTGACAGTGGTTTTGCTTTGCTTTGAAATTCATTTGGAGCATACATTTTATAATGTATAATATATGCTAATTCACTGCTCACTCCAGGAGTTCGATCCTGACCAGATCAAGGTTGATTCAGCCTTCCATCCTTCTGAAGCCAGGAAAATAAGGACCCAGATTGTTGGGGGCAACATGCTCAATTCTGTAAACTGCTTAGAGAGGAATGTAAAACATTATGAAGTGGTATGTAAGGCTAAGTGCTATTGCTATTATATCCTGAACAAGCAGCTTATGCGTTGGACTGAGTACGTTGTTATAATGGGAACAGCATTTCCTGTTTCAGCAAAGGAGAACAAATTTGTGAGATTTTTATCCCAGAAGGAATTTAGGAAGGACTACCCTGTTTACAAAGGGACGTGGTGGCTCAGTGGCTAAGATGCTGAGCTTCTCGATCGAAAGGTTTGCAGTTCAGCAGTTCGAATCCCTAGTGCCACGTAATGGGGTGAGCTCACATTACTTGTCCCAGCTTCTGCCAACACAGCAGTTTGGAAGCAACAGTTTGGAAGTAAAAAATGCAAGTAGAAAAATAGGGACCACTTTTATTGGGAATGTAATAGCGTTCCATGCGCCTTTGATGTTTAGTCATTCCGGCCACATGACCACGGAGACATCTTTGGACAGCGTTGGCTAGTCGTTCCCGACCCCTAGAGTTGGGAGTTCCTGAGGTTGAGAAACACTAGAGTAGAATATGAAACTACCCCTTCAGTTGAGTTACAATCAGTGGTTAGATTTCCACTGATTTCACAAAAACAGCTCTGGAACAGAGTCCAAAGCACAGTTTGTTCAAACATCCAGTTTTTCAGTGTGTAAAAGAGAACAGGCCAGATGGCATACGAGGCAGGAGTAATGGATTTTTAGAACAAAACATCTGAGCACAATTTGCTGGCTGCTGGTCTTGCTTGCTTAGTTGTTGACTTGCTTTTCTCAGCCTTGTCCTGATCACTGTCAAACTATTTACTAAGATGGTATTACTGTTATTCTTCTCATCCTTCCTATTACCAATCTCCTTTTCTACTAATGACTATAACCTCGTTGCTTGTATCTCTACGATTTATATTGTTTTATTTGTTTCCTAGTATGATTTGATTGCTTGCTTAGTAACCTATGATTATCACTAAGTGTTGTATCTTATGATTCTTGATGAATGTATTTCCCCCCTTTTTATGTACACTCAGAGCATACGCACCAAAAGACAAATTCCTTGAGTGTCCAATCACACTTGGCCAATAAAGAATTCTATTCTATTCTATTCTATTCTATTCTATTCTATTCTATTCTATTCTATTCTATTCTATTCTATTCTATTCTATTCTATTCTATTCTATCCTATCCTATCCTATCCTATCCTATCCTATCCTATCCTATCCTATCCCATTCCATTCCATTCCATTCCATTCCATTCCATTCCATTCCTGGAGTAAGATAAGGAGCTACCAGCCTTGAACGACATCTTTGAATCTTGCTGTTTGAGGAAGTTGCTTAACATTCTCAGAGACTCTTCCCATCCTGCTCACAATCTTTTTGGACTGTTGCCTTCTGGCAGAAGATACAGAACAATTAAAACTTGGCCCACACGTTTTCTGTATAGTTTTTATCCCAGAGCTATAATTGCACTCAACAATGAACTAAAGGGCCACCATCAGTGAGCTGTTGGACAGCATTACTTGGTCTGTTGTGTGGATGTTTGGATGGTTTAGGGATCGGGAATTTGTGGTGGGTGGGAGTATGTTTGGGGATTGTTATGTGTGTTGGACCTGGTCTTTGGGTATATTGTGTATACACATACAATGACAATAAAGTTGTTATTATTATTATTTAGAAACAGAGACTGTGGCTTGGTAGCAAAACATACGACATTTATACCTATCACTGAAGATTTGATCCCTGCATTTCAGTCAAAAGCTCTTGTGTGGCTTTGGAATAAATATCACAAGTGATTATCTTGATTGTGCAAAATTCACATTCCAAGCAGACTTTAATTTCTGGGGACCCGCTGCAGAGTATCTATTCACATGACGAGTTTGAGCAAAGAATTAAAAATCAGAACAAAACAATCTGACTGAATCGCAGAGGGAAATTGGACTCTGATTTCAAATACCCAATCTCTGAAATTTTAATAACTGTTTGTTACTAGGTCGATCTGGGACAAAATAATTTATTTTATGCCAACTGCTTCCCAAATTACGTTATATTCCCATATTCCTGCTTTGCCTCTCTTCATCATTATCCATCCATCAAAATCTGCTCCACGTGTCTGCCCCTTGTCGAAGCATACAAACTGGCTCTGTAGTTATCTGATTTTTATCTATAGTGAATAATCTTCATTTTGAGCAATAGTTTTAATTGCTTTTAAAACTTCAAATCTCTAGCTATTTTATATTCTATTGTATCAGTCCCTGAACATCCTGTGTGAAGACAATTACGTAAGCTTTTCTTTCACATAGAAGTTACACAAACACAAAGACTCATAAGATAATTGAAAAAGGGAAAGCATACAAACAGGCAAAGAATGCTGAAACCACAGGAGGAAAACTACAAAACCCCACAATAGTGAAGAAAATTTCTAACTACAAAGTGAGTTCACAAAGGCTAACTCCAAAACAGTTAAATTAGTCAGAATGAATCATATGCGTAGGACAGGTTCAGAAATCCAGATCACTCTGAACGTGCCTTTGAAAATTATTAAAACATTGGGGGCACATCTAACTCAAATGATGTGCCTCTCACAATAATATTTTCCTTAAGGGCTGCTTACATGATTTCTCAGTTGTTTCATGCCGTATTTTATTGAGTCCAATCTGATAGGGCACAGTCTAAGCACCATTGAAAGAGATGACTACAATGGCCTTAATTGGTACTAATAAAGGCAACCTTTGAATAATCGGAATATCTGAAAGGAAGAAATTTTGAAAGAGCTGGTGATGGATGTTTTTTGACGTTATATTGAATAATTGCTGAGCGGTGTGGCGGCCTAGTGGTGAAGACACACACATCTCCCACTTAGAAGGTTGAGAGTTCAATCCTAAGTAGTAGATGTTTCTCTCCTAGGGTTAAAAAAAAAAATCTGCTGTGAACTCTGAGTGGTGTTAGGAAGGGCATCTGGCCAGTAAATGCTCAGATCCATCCAGTTGCCCTGACCCTACTCTGAATTAAGGGATTTTCATATTGAATATTTGCTGCTTGGGTCACATGAAAGGAAGATAATTATAGTTACAAGTTCTTATGCTAGTAGGGGTATCAAACTGGTGGCCCATGGGCCGCATGCGTCACATGCAGGCCATGCCCATCCCAGCTCCATAAAAGGAAAAACATCACGATTCGTCATGTGACGGCATGATGCGACGAGTTTGACACCCGTGCGCTAAAGCATCCTAGTAAAAATATGGGGAAAGTTTAAAAAGCATAACTTCCAAGCATTCTTGCTGAATATTATTCTGAAACCAGGTCCTAATTGGGTATGTCCCAAATTCTTACAGAGATTGATTGATTGACAGAAGACAGATAGATAGTATATTCTTTTTCTAGTTAAAACCTTACTTAGATACAAAATTGTCTCATGTCCTTTGGTTTATTTTCTATTGAAAATGGATGGCACTTTGGGAAGGACATATCATTTTATTTTATAGCGAGAAATAATGTGTATCAAAGCTTTAAGAAGTATTTAAAAAATGCTAAAGAACACTTACTGATAGGTCGTTGGGCTGACATTTATGCGGCGTGGATGGCTTCCTGACTCAAACTTGCTTGCTAGGGTGACATTGTTGCCGAAGAGACAATATCTGGGCATTCTCACCCCGACAACTCCAGCCAGAACAGATCCTGAGTGAATCCCTATTCTCATCTGTTAAGAAACAAAGAAATAATAAAATAAACCACATTAATCAGCATCTTCGTTTGCTTACTAACTTAATCCTGCATTTATTTTCTACCTCTTTTTTTGACAATCACCTTTCATTTTATCCTCATAATAAGAATCCTTTTGGCTGACAGAAAATAATAGACAAAAGTCAGATAAGTAAGTTTCATGGTTAAATGTGGAATTAGATCTTCATCAATATCTTCATTGGTATTCATACTCCCTTTAGCGAATACAATACTCAGGATAATCCAAGAGTAAATTAATTTAAACCAAGATCAATAGCCACATGTTAAAAAAATACTTGTTGAATTGTATTTGATGAAAAAGTTACTCAGTTAAAGGCTGACAGAATCCAGAATCATTCTGGGGTCTTATATTTGAAATGATTAATTTGATTTGAAAGAATTAATAAATAGAGGAATTATGTTTGTGTCTAGACATACATGCATACATACATCAGATAGTTCTTCATTTGTTCAGTAACAATTCAGGAAGAGTATTCTGAGATTTTTAGGCACATAATTAATAAAGAATAGAATAGAATAGAATAGAATAGAATAGAATAGAATAGAATAGAATAGAATAGAATAGAATAGAATAGAATAGAATAGAATAGAATAGAATAGAATAGAATAGCAGAGTTGGAAGGGACTTGGACGTCTTCTAGTCCAACCCCCTGCTTAGACAGGAAACCCTATAGCCATGATGGCAAACCTATGGCACATGTGCCACAGGTGGCACAAGGAGCCATATCTGTGGGCACGCAAGTATTGCCCTAGTTCAGCCAGCTGATTTTTGGGCCTTCCGGGCCCACCAGAAGTCAAAAAATGGGCTATTTCTGGTCTCCAAAGAGCCTCTGGTGGGTGGGGAAGGCTGTTTTTGCCCTCCCCAGGCTCCAAGAAAGCCCCTGGAGCCTGGGGAGGGCGAACAATTGTTCTACTGGGTGCATCATGCCATCACGTGCCAAAAGTGGGGAGAGTGCAGGGGGGCAAGAGTGTGCATGCATGGGGGGAGGGGTACATTGAATTATGGGTATGGGCACGTGTGCGCATGACCCACCTGCACTCCCCCCATTTTTGGCACACAATGGCAAACGGTTAGCCATAACTGCCCTATAGCATTTCAGACAAATTGTTATCCAAGCTCTGCTTAAAAACTTCCAGTGTTGGAGTATTTACAACTTCTGGAGGGAAGTTGTTCCACTGATTAATTGTTCTAGCTGCCAGGAAATTTCTCCTTAGTTCTAGATTGCTTCTCTCCTTGATTAGTTTCCACCCATTGCTTCTTGTCCTGCCCTCAGGTGCTTTGGAGAATAGCTTGACTCCCTCTTCTCTGTGGCAGCCCCTGAGATATTGGAACACTGCTATCATGTCACCCCAAGTCCTTCTTTTCATCAAACTCGACATACCTAATCATTAAGTAAACCTCCTCAATCTGTGTGCATGGTAGAAAGGACAGTAGTAGAGAAAATCCCTTGCCTTAAGAAAGCTTCTGAAATCTTTTTAATCCAACACTCTGAAGGAACACTTAATATTTTCATAAAATCTCACAACCAGCAGATTTCAAAAAGAAATTTCAGCCAGCTGATTTCAAGGGCTGCAGCTGCATGAATGTGGGACTGCAATACTGTAGTATGAAAAAGATATAATGAAGGAGACAGAAGGCATCATACTGTAGTTCACATTACTGATTCAATTTGAAACATGGTCAATCTGGATGCACGCATTGCTTGCTAGTTACCCTGGGACCGTATCTGAAAAAAACCCTAATTTTCTGGAATTACCACTGGGATATCACATCATCAACAATGCATCACGACTTGGAAATCATCAAATTGGAAAAGCTATTTTACTTCATTTCATCCTCATTTAAAGAGGAACTACTCATATTGCTATGCTTTTTGCAGCTGTTCCTCAAACAAGAACCCTGGAGCATCTTGTAACTGTCAGGCATAAAAGTGTATTACATGCCTGTGTAAAAACTGGAACACCATTCAAACATAAGGAAGAATTATGTTTTGTATATGTTTCAAAAATGATAGTTTATTTGCATAGGAAATAAGTCTTTGGGAATAGGAAATCTCTTCCTTGCTTAAACTACTATTGACTCTGGAGCGATCGTTGATCTCTCTTAAAACATATTTATTTATTTATTATTTATTTTCTTTATTTTGTCAAGCAAGTATTAGATAACATGTGTGTGTGTGTGTGTGTGTGTGTCTGTGTGTGTGTGTGTAGGTCTTTGGTTATGTTTCGATGAAGTCTCGTTTGTCATCTTCAGGCTGGTGTTTTCGGCTTCGTGCTTCTAGGAGCAATTTGCTCCTAGAAGCGGGAGCTTCTTTGCGGGAGAAGACCCGAATAACCAAAGACCTACATACAAACACCCACGAAAATCTCAGAAAACATATATATGCAAGTTTTTGGTGTATTTGGGTCTTTTCCCATGTAAGATTGAGACTATCTTGGCGACGTTTCGACAAGGTCTCACTCGTCATCTTCAGGCTGGTGTTCAGACTGCCCTAGTCAACAGAAGAGTCCCAGCCACGAAGATTAACACTGGACCCAAGATAACACATGACACCACCACCAATCATCCTCACCAGATTCAAACCCAAACCCATCCCATAGACAAAATACAATCACCATCCAGAAGCCAGACCACGGCGGCATCACTAGCTGCTGCACCCCTCTTCAATCCCCATACAAAGCAAACTGACACATGCCATGAACACATGGCAAGACCTCAAACTCGGAGCCAAACCAAAGCCCGGGATGTGGTATCACAGCCATCTGCTCAGGACATTACATCAAAAAACTCAGGATATCACAATACTAGAACTCAGGATGTTAACACACAGCCCATTACCCAGGTCGTTAAAACACAAAAGACTAATGGGCACACATCAAGGACCTCACCCACACAGGATGTTACAAAACAGTTGACTAATCTGCAAACATCATCAATTAATCAAGATGTAACAACACAGGCAACAAACCGACTCACAGCAACAAACCCAGCACCCCACACCTCCCCACCAGTATTTATAGAGAGACGGCAGTCCGATTATGCTTTCATCGCACAAGCACAAAGCCGAAGACACCAGCCTGAAAATGACAAGTGGGACTTTGTCGAAACATCACCAAGATACTCTCAATCTTACACGGGAAAAGACCCAAATACACCAAAATTTGCATATATATGTATGTATGTATGTATATATGTATATGTATATGTATGTATAAGCATGATTTGAATACATGAAATGGATATGAATAAAAGGGAACATTATTAGGATAGGGACGGTAGGCACACTGGTGCACTTATACATACAGACCCCTTAGGAATGGGGCAAAGTCAACAGTAGATAGTCTAAGGATAAAGTTTTGGGGGTTTGGGAAAGAAACCACATAGTCAGGTAGTACATTCCAGGCATTGACCACTCTGTTGCTGAAGCCGTATTTTCTGCAATCGAGTTTGTAGCAGTTTACTTTAGGTTTGTATCTATTGTATGCTTGTGTATTATTGCGGTTGAAGCTGAAGTAGTCATTGACAGGTAAGACATTGTAGCAGATAATTTTATGAACTACGCTTAGGTCAGACCTTAGGCGGCATAGTTCTAAATTGTTTAAGCCCAAAATTTCAAGTCTGGTGGAATAAGGTATTCTGTTGCAAGCAGAGGAGTGGAGGACTCTTCTCATGAAATATCTCTGGAATTTCGTCTGCTTTGGACATGCTCACAACACAGCAGGCTGAAATTTCACAACTAGGGAGATTTCTGAAAACAGGAAGGAGGAATTTAACTCAGAAGAGGTCAGTCCATTCATAATTCCAGTAAAATAAAGCAAAAGAGGGAATCAGCTCCAATGATTTTTACAGTAGAAAAAGCTGGAATGTAATTAATGTAAATTTATCAAGTTAATATCAGTGTTAAAATAGTTCTTTAATAATGAGAGAAAAAACGAATTAAGAAATGAAAGTAATTCTTGCATGTCACAATTATTTTGTTGAAATGTGTTGCACAGAAAGATGTTATCCATACAGCGTTTATGTTCTGTGCAAATTCTGATTTGCTGGATGGAACAGAAATAATCTGCTCTGAACTAGGATAGGAACAGCAATATTCTTCATTGGCCAAGAGTGATTGGACAAACAAGGAATTTGCCTCCAGTGCATAAGCTCTTGGTGTACATACAAATCACAAAGTGGTAAGAACAAATCTATTGCAGACCAAATCGGAAAATAAACATGGTTCAGAAGCTGTTAGATGGGTCAAATTAATTCTCTGTGGCCATAAATTGCAGGATCCAATCTGGGTCAGTCACCGAGACCAGAGTTTTAGTCTTCTGATCTTTCAGACATACTGGAGCCCATCCTCAGGAAACTTTTCTCTACCAAAATGTGTGTATTCAACATTATCCTGGGACACATATATTTGCCTCATTTGTAGCCATAGAATAAACAACTTGGTATGTTCTAGGGTTCCATTTCCTTCCTTCCTTCCTCCCTCCCTCCCTCCCTCCCTCCCTCCCTCCCTCCCTCAAGAGGTCACTATTTCAACACTACCTCAGACCAGTGAAAAATTACTGCATCTTGAACGAAATGTCTTTTAGCACAATACTTCTCACCTAATTAGCATTAACAGCATCAGTATTAAGAACCATGTGCCTTAAACTAAATTAGTATCTAAGCCAATTAAATTAAAATCAACAACCAAATCAGATCAACTCTAAACAAAAGGTCTGTTTAATCTCCAATTTGAAGCCAGAATTCCGCAATAGGCCTTTATTATTAGACTGCTATTCAATCACGATGAACTCGATCATCTTTGCATCTTTGAGTGAAGATAATGGTCAACTGGTTTCTAAGCTGCTTTTAATCAAATATTTATAATAGATATAACACAGATAATTTAAATTTTATGGCAGCCTTACTTTATCAATATTGTTTCCATATTTTTTTCTGAAATGCAAAACTAGGGAAATTTACCCCAATTTCTATAGCTGATTTTTTTTAAAAAAAAAAAAGTGATGGAAGAGAAATAATAAAAACATCTACAACGATGTCCAATTGACCAAATAACTATCAGAGCTCAATGCAGTCTTTACAGCAAGAACCAATCTTAATCCATTTATTTTATATTTTAAAATAGCAGTGCAGATACCAACTAAATGAAACAGTATTATGTTTTTAGCGTGTATAAAAACTCTTTATATTCATTGCCATTTACAATGAAGTACCTAGGAGTGAGCAGAATAGTGTTTAAAATCATTTTTATTTTTTAATGTTCTTTTACATTTATTCTCATAACACTACTTTAAAAGAAAAGCTTACAGAATTAAACAAATTTATAAAGCAATATACTATTTTTTAAAAAAGAATCGTTGACTACATAATATCTGCAAAAAGTCAGCAACGTGCTTGAAACTGAAAGAAATTGAAATGTTAAGCCTGTGTTTTGACTTGTTTATGATGATAGATGTGCAGCTTATTGTATTGTATTCAAAGGGTCATTGATTTTTATCTGTATCAAAGAAAGACAGAAGTTATTTTTCCATCACCAGTTTACCACAAGGATGACGTCTGGAAGAAGAGTGAATTTTCCTTAACTTTCTATCAGATGTTGGCAGTTCCTTAAAATGAGCTTTGATTAATGCTCTGCTAAATTTGGGAATAAATAATAACTATATCCAGTGTAGACAACTTGCTGGTCTAAAATAAGGAGATCTACTGCTCAAAAACAAATTTCCAGCAAGAGCTGAAAAATCTGCCCTTCTGCATCCAGCATCCAGTATTCACAGATTATTTCTATAAAGGTAGAAATCCTTGCTTGATGACTGTTTGTTCAATGACCATTCAAGATTTCGATGGCATTGAATGCAGGTATTTATGACCTGTGCCCAAAGTGCCTACTGCAGGCCAGACCTGTGGTCATATAGTTGTGATCTAGGCACTTGATTTACAGATTAAAAGAGTTGGAAGGGAACTTGTAGGTCATCTAGTCCAAGCCCTTATCCAAGTGGGAGACCCTACACCATTTCTGAAAAATGGCAGTCCAAATTCTTCTTGAAAGCTTCCAGTGATGAAACTCCCACTACTTCCGAAGGCAAGCTGTTCCATTGTTTGATTGTTCTCACCATCAGAAAATTTCTCCTTCTAGGTTGAATCTCTCCTTGATCAGCTTCAATCCATTATTCCTTGTCTGGCCTCCCGGTGCCTTGGGAAATAGCTTGATCCCCTCCTCTCTGTAGCAGCCCCTCAAATACTGTAACACTGCTATCATGTCTCCCCTGGTCCTTCTCTTCACTAGACTAGCCATGCCCAGTTCCTGCAACTGTTCATCATATGTTTTAGCCTCCAGTCCCCTAATAATTTTGGTTGCTCTTTTCTGTACTTTTTCTAGAGTCTCAATATATTTTTTAATAGCGTGGTGACCAAAACTGGATGCTGTATTCTAGGTGTGGTTTTACTAAGGATTTATAGAGTAGGATTCAGTGGTGGGATTCAGCCGGTTCAGGCCAGAACTGGTTGTTAAATTGCTGGCTGGCCCCGCCCTGCCCCTCCCCTTCTAGGAGTCTCCATGCACCCTGTTTTGGCTCCGAGGGAGGCCTACTAGGCCCAAAATGGGGCCCAGGGGGATGCAACCTGGCCTCCCCATGGCCCATTTTTTCTCCCAGGAGGCTGCAGGGAGGCCTACTAGGCCCAAAATGGAGCACGGGGGCAGCACCCCCCCACGACCCATTTTTGCTCCCAGGGGGGTGCAGGAGGCTGAGTGCTGCCTGTCACACACCCCCACCATGACCACGCCCAGCCAGCTGATCATTAAGGCAGAGAACTGGTAGTTAAATTATTTGAATCCCACCACTGGTGGCATTAGTACCTACCTGATCTTGATTGGAAACCTGTTCATACTTACAACTGGTTGCCAAACATCCTGCAATCATGTGATCACCATTTGCAATCTTCTCTGCTGGCTTTTCTGTAGAAAGTCAATAGGGAAGCCGGCAGGGAAGATGGCATGCTGATGCCACCTGTATCAGAAGGATGCCACCTTCTGGTTTCTGAGGACTGGTTACAAATGCCTTGTGCTACAAATATTCTGTGCTACAAATATTCTGCTTAGATTTCAGGGGGGACCTTTTTCGGTCAGCCTTTTTGAGAGTGAAAATACAGGGAAGTGATATTGGTTCTGCTTTAGATGAAAATAAATATTTGAAAATCATATGATTAAAATTAGAAAACAGATTCCTATTCTGGATTATCTCCTTTTTTTAAAAAAGTAGCATTTTAATGAGACTGAGAAAAGCTGAATTTCTAATGTAGTAATAAAAACTGTAGAAATTATTTATGTTGCAATGAGTTAATGTGCTTTCATTCCAATGAAAAAGTGGACATGTTGTTTATTTCGAGAAAAACTGCACCAAATGGAGAAGAGAGAGACTGGAAATGTTAATAGGATGCAAAAGACATAATACAGAGTCCTGATTAATTTAAAAAATCCATTAGATTTGGACAGGAAATTCTTTTCTTTTTTTGCCATTTAAAAGAATGAATACGACAATAAAAACATTCTGCATTATTAAATGTGTGCAACGTAAGCAAGGAAGTTGTTTAAGTAGCCATATTTGAAGTGAAAGGTTGCTAATACTAACTTAGTCAGGCGTATACATATTTATTTCCTTTTTAAAAGGATTTTTAAAATCACTGGTAATTGCAGAAAAGACATCCACAACAATAGATTTTTACTTCCAGCTGGCTGTACCTGCACTAGAATTCCTATAATAATTTTTCTATTAAAATGGATGGAGAATCTCTCATAAGAAGTACAAACTTAGCCCTCCTTGAACAATTACTATAGGACCTGATACAGAAGTCTAAGATAGCCCCTTAAAAATATGAAGTGGTATATAAGTCTAAGTGCTATTGCTATTTACATTCTTCCCTCACACAAACAAATACATATCATTGCTTCAATGGAAGTTAATAAATTCATTTATTTATCAAACTTGTATGCTGACTCTACGTAGAATGTGTAGAGTCACTTGTATGCGTGACTCTACGCATTCCAGATGTTGAATACAATACAAAATGAAACTTTAAAACAATAAATAAAGCTCTTAAATTTTAAAATTCAATTAAAATAAAACTAAATAGGATGGAGAGAGAGGGAAGCAAAGTGTGCTTCTATTCCATTAGCCACATCCAGAGTGCCATACAGCCATTAGGGGCCCTGGCACAGACATGTCTTCAAGGCAGGGGTGGATTCTACTTACCTTTACTACCGGTTCGCAACGGGAGCACACACGTGTGCTTCTGCGCATGCGCAGATCATCAATTATGATGTCTGGGCGGGTGGGCGGAGCCTCCTACCACTTTTACTACCACTTTTACTGTCCGGTTCTTTTTCTAAAGAACCAGACAGAACCAGGAGCAACCCACCACTGCTTCAAGGCCTTTCAGAAGGTCAGAGGGGTGAGAGCGGATTTGACTTTGGGGGCAAGATATTCCAGACTGCAGGAGCCCATGGCAGAAAAGAGACCCTGAGAGTCAAAATTCCTTTGTTTTTTAAAAATATGTATATATATATATTTTCTGAGGTTTTCGCGGGTGTTTGCATGTAGGTCTTTGGTTATTCGGGTCTTCTCCCACGTAAAATTGGAAGTATCTTGGTGACGTTTCGACCAAGATACTTCCAATTTTACACGGGAGAAGACCTGAATAACCAAAGACCTACACAGATATATATATAATTTTATTTTCATAGGTCTTTATGTGTATATTTCTTTATGCCAGGGATTATATATCTTGATATACATAGGAAAATCCCTGGCATAAAGTAATATACATATACATACATACATACATACATACATACATACATACATACATACACTCAGAGTGGCTTACAGATACATACACACATCAACATCAATATATGAACAGTGTGGCATCTGGGTATCATTCATTTTGATACAAATAACAATACTAATATCAATAATATTTGTTACATTAATTAAGCTTACATACTCCTAGTATTAATGCTCCTATTTGTATTAGGATACAAACCTTCATTATTTAATTATTCAATATTTCAATGTATCATTCTAATGCCAATTACAACATTGTTTAAGCATGCATAATAATACTATCTTTCAACCTCTAAACTTTCCATTTAATTCTTTAATTTAGTCTATTTAATCAGGCCATCCTTACTAATCCTAGTATAATATACATATTGTATTAAAATCTAATTCCCCTACTGACAACAATCACCGTATTATTTAAACATACATATTAAATCCATCTTTCAACCTCTAATCTTATTATTTTATAATATATATATCTTTTATTTCTACTTCTATTCTAACTTTTAATCAGACCCCCATTATATTAAAGAAAGGAAGGGGAACCCCCCCCCCCCCAAGAAATAACATTTCCTTTCTATCCATCATCTCTTGTCAGTTTTAATATGTCAATTCTTATTTGTTTTTTGGCATACCTCCCATATTCCTCTCTTGGATCTCTAGCTGAAATTCCTTTGTTGATGGGTCCTCTTCTGCCTGATGAATGGGGTGGGCTAATCCCATTGGGATGAACTGGTTTTTCAGATAACCTGGACCCACACATGAAGGGCTTTAAAGGTGAAGACCAACACATGGTGGTACATGAAATTGTCAGGTAGATGATGATGATGATGATTAGTTCAATTTATACATGCTGCCCTTCTCTGGACACTCAGAGTGGCTTACAGTGCATTAAGCAATAGCCTTGATACTTTTGTATATACCTGCTTAGTAGAGCTTTTTGGTCCCTCCTGAGCGGTGTTCTATTTTATACAAAGTCAGCTTATTGCCCCCACAAACTGGGTCCTCATTTTACCTGCCTCGGAAGGATGGAAGGCTGAGTCAACCTTGAGCCTGGTGAGAATTGAACTCGCAGTAATTGCAGGCAGCTGGCAGCTAAGTACTACTTTAACAGCAGCAGTTTAGTCCACTGCACCACCAAGGCTCTTCCATTCTGGTTCTGCTAACCAGACTAGGGCTTCCTTAGGTTTACCAGATTAACCGCATAAAGGTTCATCATAAAGTACTTTCAGATCAAGGCAGACTTGACAAAAATGACTGTTAAATGTAATACTAAACAAAGAAAATGGCAATCCCACAGCTGGCCAATTTACAATCTGCAATTGCTATTTTCCAATAATACCATGGAGAATCTGCATCAGTCTAAGGTGACCTCCAGCATCCCACTGCAAACCTACATTTGAAAATGTCTCTGTTGAAGTGAAATCTATTGGATCCATTTTGGCAAAAACTAATAAAAATTCTTTGCAAAAACTTGCATCATTACCAGAGATAATGACAGTTATCTTTGCATCATTACCAAAGCTAAGAAAAGAAGCCGAGCTTTTAAATATTCAATTAAATCACCTGAACACTCAGGCTAAGCAGCTGCGGCTGCACATATGTTGAATTCCAGCATTACTAAAGGATTTCCCCAACAGTTAAACCCACTAATCAATTAGTTTCCACATCAGATATGAGTCATCTAATTGCTAGAAATTGCCAGATCATGGAGGTTATTTTGTACCAAGAAAGAAAGGAGGGAAGAATATATTTTTCTGATGAAAACAGTTTTACTCTGGGAAGTCATGAGGAGAATAGGATGCCTTATAATAAGTACAGGAAAAGGAAGGCAATATAATTAAATCAGAGAAAAACAATTTGAGTAAAATTGTGAACTGAAGCTCACGAAAGACCCTGAAGCACTTTCTAGTGGATACCAAGATTGCAGTGAAAATCAGGAAAGTAAAATACTCAAGGTTCATCTCTGTTTCTGACCCTAAACAGAAAATTCAAGAACTTTTCAATTAATTTTTAAACTCAAAAGGCAGCTTGCCTCTTTAGAAACATTAACTCTGGGGTTGGAGGGTTCTTTTGAAAAGGAAATAGGGACCTGGGCAGAAAGTTTGGAAACTAGGCAGTGGAAGAGGGTAGTGGTGGGAGAAATACCTAGATTGGACAGCCAGAAGTAGATGCAGACAGAGATAAAGATCCAAGAGAGGAATTTGAGAGACAAGTCAAAAAAAAAGCATAGCAATTAAAGTACTGAAGTGGGCAAGAGATGATGGATAGATGATTTCTCTTTTTTGTTGTTGTTCTGATTTGCTTTTCCTCTTCTCTTTTTCTTTTCTTTTTTTTTGGTAGGTGACATGACTAGAAGTTAGGTAGGATAGAAAGAAAACATCTTTTAATAAAAGGTGACATGATTAAAAGTTAGAATAAGTGACAGAAATAAGAGAAAGGGGAATAGTGTATACACTTTTATATAATAAAATAAAAGTAATAACAGGAGAAAATATGGAATAATTGAATAATGACAGATTGCAACTTAATATAAATATATTATTATTAGACATATATAAGTTGATTGAATGTAATAACCATTATTTGCATTAGAATGTATGACACCCAGGTGCCATACTGTTCATGCATTCAGATGTTTATAAAAAAAATAAATAAATAAAAACTTGTAAGAAAAAAAGAAATATTACCTCTGTTTACAGTTAAGCCTTGTAGATAGTTGCAGTTAGTCCTTGGGTTACATCCATTTATTCGGGGACTACTCAAAGTTATGATGGTGCTAAATGAGGGGGAACTTCTGACCCATCCTCAAAGTTGTGGTTATTGCAGTATTCCTGCAATTATGTGATTGTGATTCAGGTGCTGGGCAACCAGTTTGCCCTTATAATGGTTGAAGCATCCCACAGTCATGTGATTGCCATTTGCGACCTTTGCTTGCAAGACAAGTCAATGGGGAAGGCATCAGGGGGTTTCAAGTTATTCCTGCAAGTTGCTTTTTCTTGCCACTTTTTCTCACAAGGACCCTCTGGTGGCAAAGGGATCTTGTACTTCATAGAGTGAGCATGCACCCATGTATGTCTACACGCAATAACCCATACTCACACTCAAGCCCACCTTGCATTCCATAAAATTTGGTAACATTTACACCCACCTGTAAGACCTATTCATTTACCTACATCAGTAGCCAAAATTGTGGAAACCTTTTGGAAAAAGTGCATTTTCTAAAACTAGCTAATGATACCACTTTTTTGGGGGGGGGAGTAGTACCATAAAATTATATATCAATGGAAAGATACTTTAATCAAGAATGTCATGCAATAACTTTTATGAAGGATTTGCTATTAGAATAGCAGTTACAGTATAAAGAAGAAAAGTGAAACACATAGAAAAAGATGAGATATACAAAAATCATCCCCATGTCAGTTAATACTTAGTTGGGTAACCTTTAGCATGAATTACGGCCTTACAATGTCTTCCCATGGAGTGAACCAAGTCTTTTAGTTTTGCAACTGTTCTAATGTGAAACCAAGGTTGAATGATTGCTTCTTTTAACTGGGTTTTATTGCTGGGTTGCTTCTGATTAACAAGTTTCTTTAATTGGCTCCATAGATTTTCAATTGGTTAAAGTCTGGGCTATTCCCAGACCATTCCAGCAGTGGAATAGGTTTATTTTGAAACTCCCCCCCCCCCCCAAAAAAAAAAAAAAGTGGTGTTATTAGCCATCAAACCTCAAAAATACACTTTTCCCAAAAGGTTTCCACAATTTTGGCCACTACTGTATATTCATGCCTACCATAACAATCCACCCACTTTCACTCATGTCTGTTCATAATACCCACCTACTCATCCACTAACCTGCTCACTTTTACATGTCCATATGCCCACCTATAGCACTTACTTGCCTGCCCATATTTGCACCTGCCCATAGCCATTTCCCCACATGCCCACCTGCACTTGCTCCTGCCAGTACCATTTAGCCATCCACCTGTTCGCACTTACCGTAGCATCCACCTGGCCAGCTGCATTTGTGTCCATCCATAGTACCACCCATGTGTCCACCTGCGGTACATACCTACATACTGCCTGTACTCTGCAGCAGTTACCCACCAGGCTGCAGCTCTCACCTGCTGGCCAGCTTGTGAGCCACCCAAGAAAGAAAGGCTTGTTGTGAGAGCAATTTGTGGTTTCCTGCTGGCTTCCCCATTGACTTTATTGTTGGAAGCTGGTGGGAAGTAACAAATTGCTATCACATTTGGTCCTCATTTAACAACCCATGGTCCTTGGCAATGGGGACTGCAACTAATGCAATCATGTGACATTCATTACATCACTTATTAATGAAAATTCTGGTCCCATTAATGAACAAAAGCAGAGACCTATTGTATTGCTTTATTGGACTGGACACAGAGAACAAATGAAGTGATTCAGGAGGGTAAACTTTCAAAGATTATCCTATTTAGCAGGAACAAGACCATTCATTCATTTATTCATTGATTGGATTACTTTTTTAATAGTTAACTCCAGGCAGTGAATATATATAAAATACTCCTTCCTCCTCCTGATCCATAAAATGCAAACAAACAATGCTTGTCATCTTTAAGATGAACTTCTAGTGTATAGTTTTAACACTACTGTGCTGAACAAGCAAACAAAATTGAAGTGGTATGAGAAGAAAATATCATATGACTTTCAGGATAGAATAGAAATATATAGAGAAATTTCTAGGAAATGGTATGAATCAAGTTAGCTCTTAGCCTAGAAGGGAATTTTGATTAGTCACAAATAATCTGCAATCTCCCAGGGACTGCTGTAGAATGATCTAAATGAAGCTTAAAAGATGAATACCTGATCACAAATGCTGGCTTTTCCCTTCCCATACTTTTGGAGAACAGCTATCAACATTTTGCTTCAAATTTATAATTTAAACTATGGAAAACCTCTACATTACTAAGAGAGCATCCCTTTGTTTTTAAGCAAAAAATAACTAATCACTGCCAGATATAAAAATCCAATCATTTACATAAAAGAACATATTTCTCTAGACAAAGCACAACTAAATAGAATATCTTGGATTCAATGCTCTAACACAGGGGTGTCAAACTCAAGGTCTGCGGGCCAGATCTGGAAAATGGAAAAGTGGGGCCTGTGTCGCTTCGACCTGGTCTACCCAATGTGAAAAGGAAACATTGGGCCAGCATGGTTTCAGCCCGGGCTACCCAGTGCGACGAGGAAACATGCCAGCAGTTTGGGGAGTGGTGTCAAGATAGCCACGCCCACTCACTTGGCCACACCCACCATCAGCCACACCCTCCCTCCGAGGACAACCACAGCCCTGATGCAGCCCTCAATGAAATTGGGTTTAACACCCCTGCTCTAACAGGAGCATTTTAATCTGAAATGTGTTTATTTTCTTCACAAAAGGTATAAAAACTAGTTCCTTATTATTGGTAATTTAGATTTATTCACATGGTTCAATTTTTTTCAAATGTATCATTGAAGGTGCATCATTCCACCTTTCAAGGCAGTCTATCTTTTTAAAATAAATGAACAATAAATCCAGCATTATCCCTTTCTCTAGCTTAACACAGAGCATTCCGATAAAAGGGACTATCCTTTGCAATCTAAAACTGCAAAATGCAGAAAGACATACAGCATGTGATTTTGCTGATTATATCCTGCCTTGCATAGAACTTATATATACGTAACCTTCCTATTGCTACCTTGACTTATGACCGGTCAGTTAGCACAATTGGTGCTCTATGGCCTGTAAAACACTGTTGGCCATCATAAAATGCCCTGTTCCCCCTGATGTCATGACAGCCATCTGGATGTTTGACAACCTGTCCGCTCTTAGGATCAGTTGCCAAGGGTCCTGCAATTATGTAATCACCATTTGTAACCTTTTCTGTTGGCTTTCCCAGAAAGAAAAGGATAAGTGCATGGGGAAGGTTGCAATTTAATAAGGAATATTTATTGCTCAGGGTTGAAATGAGGGGTCCTTGGTGTTCTCTGAGCCTGGCTGTTTTCTTGCAGATGATTCATTACCCAAACTAGGTAACGTCTTCGGTGCAGGTGCTCATCAGTGCTCATCATCAGAGTAGCACTGGTGATGTTACCTACTTTAGGTAATGAAATATTTGCAAGAAAACAACCAAGCTCAGAGAGCACCAAAGACCCCTCAGGTTGCAACCTGCCTCCACCTCTTATCTCTGGGGGCTGGCTTGAAAGAAGAGAGCTCAACTCCTCTGGCTGGGTGCAAAAATGGAGCTCAGATAGTTCCTGCAGCCCGCCAGACCAGTTCTCTTATGTGTATAACAGGGAGCTAAACTCTGGCACGTTAGAGAAATGGAGCTCAGATCCTGAAGTTCTTCCCTCCTTCCTGTAGCCTGCTAGAGTTGAATTCACCTGGCAGCTTTTTCGCTCCATTCTCTCAACAACCCAGGAGATCACTTAACAGCCACAACTGAGAGTGCTAAAATCGTAGCCATTGAGTGAAACAGCTACCTGGGCACCTCACTGAACAATTACTTTGCTCAATGATTGAGACTGTCCCCTCTCATGTAAATCTATGCTTATAAATCAATGTGCAAAAGGATAATCTTAGTGGTATCCATTGATAGAATACATTGATAGTGGCTCCTGACAGATTCTCTAACAAGCGAACGTATTAACATCTAATTATTTAATGAAGGGTTTTCATTTTTATGCTTTTTAAATTTTGTAAGTCACCCTGGGCAACAAAATGTTAATGCATAATCAGTGCATTATGTCATACCGAACTTAAAACATTTGTTTCAACCTTTCTCCTACAAATACCATTAAAAAATCATACTGTCAAAAACAATCAACCAAGATATTTTACTGCTATGACTTGGAAAGCTCTGGGGACAGGCAAAAAAGATCATGGGATGGTGGAACAGATCATAAAGACCAAATAGTTGCATTTGTACAACACAGCTTGGTTAATGTGCAGATTATTATATTGTGAGAACCTTGTGCATTGTAGTTTATAGAATTCTTCAAACTAAGAATTAGGTTAATTAACCTATTTACTAAATAGGTTAATTTAGTAAAAGACAACACTTACATAAAGTTGTATTGTCCATAAGGCAATTTTTTCTGTTTTTTTCCTTTCTCAAATATAATATTATATAATAAACTGTTTGCTTCAACTTATATATTTTTTTACCTATATTTGCATATCACTGAAAGATGAATTTGATTGCTACTTGTTTTGTTTGTACTGTTGTTATTTTACAAAATTATTCTTTGTTCAATAAAGTACAAAGGACGAATATACTGATTTACCTTATGTCAGGTGTAAAAGAAATTAATCCACCTCCACCTGCCAGATGAGCTATCAACTCTACCCTATGCTGATTATATTAATAGATTCTTGCGATAGTAGCGAGCACAGCAAATCATAATGCAAAATGCCAATACATAAACATTTCATAATGCAAATAAGCTGACTTTGTATAAATATAAATATAAATATATAAAAGTATGAAGGCTATTGCTTAATGCATTGTAAGCTGCCCTGAGTCTCCGGAGAAGGGCGGCATATAAATCAAATTAAAAAAAAAAAATCTTGCATCTGGTGCAAATATGTGTATTGCAATATTCATGTCATGACAATATGATACATGTTTCATTGCTTGCCCTTCTTTACCGACCCCGATGGATGCCATGTCATGTCATATCCTCAGGCCAAATATACTTCTAAGCCAGGCTGATACACTTAGGAATTATTTCAAACATAAAGGTCAATTTTGATTGTTAGAAAAGCTGTTGCTGGTGGAAGACTGGAGGAATGACTGGGAAAAAAATACCCAGTTACCCACTTGGGTAAAAGTTGGGTCAAAGATGTGATTGTACTTGCCCATGAGTCATGCTGAAAATTTCAAAGTGCCCATTGGCCTAAAATGATAACCTAAACCTTAAGAGACAGAAGGCTTCATATACTGTATATAAGTAGCATTATCTGGTTCTCATCCCAAAGGTGCTTCTTCAAAAAGCAATTGAACTTTCAATAGAACTAGATCAGATACCAACAGGACAGATAAAAAACCAATTTAAAAAAAATTATAGCTATCTATTGAGCATTAAAATGGAAGAAGAGCAAGTAAAGGAAACAATGATAGTATGGGCTAAAATTTTTGGTTATACTATAAAAAGGTAAAGCTAAAGGTAAAGGTTCCCCTCACACATATGTGCTAGTCGTTCCCAACTCTAGGGGGCAGTGCTCATCTCCGTTTTAAAGCCAAAGAGCCAGCACTGTCCGAAGAAGTCTTCGTGGTCATGTGGTTACCATGACTAAATGACAAAGGCACATGGAATGCTGTTACCTTCCCACCAAAGGTGGTCCCTATTTTTCTATTTGCATTTTTTATGTGCTTTCGAACTGTTAGGTTGGCAGAAGCTGGGACAAGTAACAGGAGCTCTCACCCCGTTACGTGGCACTAGGATTCAAACCGCTGAACTGCTGACCTTTCGATCGACAAGCTCAGCGTTTTAGCCACTGAGCCACTGCATCCCTTATCTAACTATAGAGTTAGATAAATGGCAGAAATTGTGGGATAGGAATTATTAACAATGTCAACTGCATAAAAAAAAAATTACTGGTATATAAAAAGTTTTACAGATGGCACTTTCCACTGGCAAAACTGGCAAAGATGTTTAAGGACAAGTCCGCTAAATGTTGGAAATGTAATCAGATACCGGGTTCATATTATATGTGATGGACATGCCAAAGGCAAAAAAATATTGAGGCTTGGAGAGGGTGAAAAATGGGCCTACCAAAAGTTTGGGAAGACCGGAAACGGGCCTGTTTCTATCCTCCAGAGGGCCTCTGGAGCCTGGGGAGGCTGTTTTTGCCCTTCTGGAGGCTTGAGGAAAGTCTCCGGAGTCTGGGGTAGGACAAAAACACCCCCTGCTATGGTGCAGGAGGCCGACTAGGCCCCGCCCACCATGGCCACACCCACCCAGCAACCGGGCAGAGAACCCCTTGCTAAAATTTTTGAAGCCAACCCCTGTCTATAGATAGAATCTGGCTAAATTAAAGCAACTATTTGCATAAGTATAGATAGGAATTGCTAGAGAGGGAGCCATTTTTATCCTTTTCCTCCCACCAAGCATTCCCTGTTTCACTGCCTTTTCACCCTCTGGAATGCAGCCCCTCCCTTCTGGGAATCCAGACTACATTCCACCACACAATTTAGCACCACTGTTGATCTGTTTATCTACCTCGGTTTATAGTCAGACCTCCTTAGCTTACTGGATATTATCATTTCTTCTAGTAAGTGTGAACTTATTAACCAGAATCGGATGACAAAGGATTTCCAAAAACAAACAAACAAACAGACAAACCACAATTTATTAAAACTAACAGACGTGAAGACAAATAACTTCATATCATTCAAAAGCTTTTCTTAGCTCTCTTTATGTTGTTAGAACTTTAGAGTTTTGTTTGGTTTCTTACAATGTTACTATAATCATACTGCTTTATTTCTCTGTCACTCAAGCTTTCTCTCAATCTTTTTCTTCTAAGATTAGATCAGCTGTCCTAAAACTCTAGGGGATGAGCTTCTTTTTCTGTCATAGTCTTTTTGAAGACTTGTCAAACTTCTTTAAAATCAAAACTCCATTGTTCACTCTCCTTGAGCAGAAAACTTTTATATTTCTCTTCTAAACATTTTAAAAGAGACTTCTCTACTTGATTATCCAATGGTGATTGACTTTCTGGGCCTGTCAGTAAAAGGGATTACCGTATTTTTCAGAGTATAAGATGCACCGGAGTATAAGATGCACCTTAATTTGGGGGGAGGAAAATAAGAAAAAAGCTGATTGGCAGGTGGATCGGCCTCCTGGAATACCCCCAATCAGCTGTTCCCAGAGATGAATTTTAGCAACAGGTTCCTTGGTTATGAGCTCTGAGCCTTGCTTTTTTTTCTGCCTCTGAAACTTCTAAACTCTGTTTCAGAAAAAACTTTTTTTCCTGCCTCTGAAAGCCTCCAAAACAGAGCTTCAGAAAAAAAAGCCTCTGAGCTCTGTTTGCGGGCTTCTTGTCTAACGCTTCATTTCTGATGCTTTTTTCAGCCTCTGAAACTTCCGTTTGAGAAGCTGGACGGGGCTACATTTGGAATATAAGACACATCCAGATTTTCACCCTCTTTTTGGGGGGGGGGGGGGGGGAAGATGCATTTTATACTCCGAAAAATATGGTAAGCCTTCCTCATTGTAATGACTCATCTAGATTCCATTCTTTTAGCAAGTATTTAATATGTATTACCAAGACCCGGTGAGGATCCGGTTTGTAGGGGCAATAAGCTGACTTTGTATAAAATAGAACACCGCTTAGAGGGCCCCAAAAGCCCTACTAAGCAGGTATATATAAAAGTATGAGGGCTATTGCTTAACGCATTGTAAGCCGCCTTGAGTCTCTGGAGAAGGACGGCATATAAATCGAACTAATAAATAAATAAATAAATAAATAAATAAGACCTAACTGGGTCTAGAAGAGGGGAGGGGGGTTGCCCATTTGGAAATATGTCCAGCAAGGTTTTGAGTGTGGTGTCAGCCTAGAGTTCAATGTAGGGGTAGGGATATGGTGCTTGTTATTTGGGAATCCCTTACAGCTTTCATGGGCACTGCCCCACAGATCACTGGATAGGAGACTCTGCTCATTCTAGAGCTCTAAGGATCAATTGAGTTTGTGGCTGTTGTACACATTTCTCCCTCAAGAACCCCCTCCCCATATCATAAATAAAATTAACAAATGACAGTGTGATATTAATAATTCAGCATAAAGCTAGCTAATCATTACTCAAAGATCCATAAGCTGTTATGGTGGAAATGGAGTAATCCTGGAATCTTGGGAGACAAATAAGAAAAGACACAGTGGAAAATAGAAAAGAAGAGCAATCTGAAATATGATATGTATCTTATCCATTTTCTGCTTAAGGGAATGGAAAAACATCCAAGAGAAAACATTAGTATGGCTTTGTGGTCATGGTTGACTGCACTTCATCATCAGAGGCCACAAAGGATGACAGACCTGACTATTATGAGCATAACATGGTACTAAAAATCCCAATCACTGAAGAAAAAGGTGTAAAAAGTAAATAGGATCAAGAACAGATTCTAGTACATACCAGCTGTCCATTCATTGGAAGTAGTTGATTTTCAAGGCATGTAATTCTATAGGTAGATTCTGTGTAACATTAACAAATGCCACACGACACAATTTCTATATTAAATATGACTGTATTTTCTAGCTTGTAAACTGGAATAAGCCTTCTTACTGTTATCTTCCATTTCAACATGTCGTTTTTGCACTGCATTTATTATGCAATTTACTTTTTTAGCTGGGATAGACTATTAGGAGAATGGATGTTTTTGAGTGATACATTTTTATCTGTACTGTCAGGGTGCAATGACAAGATTCTGAATGGTAGACCAGATTAAATGGACTTGTTATGGCTTTAAACTAACAGAAAAAGATCCTGTTGTTATTGCAATTCCTATCCTTTATTGCTACAGCAGATGTTATATCTTTTGGTTTTGCTGCAGACATGTCAGCTGCATGCATAATTATTGATTTCAAACTACTGGTAGAACCACAGGAACCTTCTGGTCAAAAGTTTTTAATAGATGCATACTGCTGATGTTATTTTTTTTCCTTATTTGTGTTCATGAAAAATATTTAGGGAAATATTGATATTTATTATTTATTTATTTATTTATTTATTTATAGATTTGTATACCGCCCTTCTCCTTGCGGACTCAGGGCGGTGGACAGCCAAATAAAAACATAGTATACAAAAGTTAAAATTTCTTAAAAAACATATAACTATGGCTAAAATTAAAACCATTGAATAATTAAAAAACCCGACCCTCTAGTACAAATCTTAAAAATTCAGCGGGGTCAGGCTAGACCAGCAAGCTGAAAGAGATGGGTTTTTAGGGCCCGACGAAAAGTCCGGAGGTCAGCAATTGTTCTCAGTTCTGGAGGGAGATCGTTCCAGAGGGTAGGGGCTGCCACAGAGAAAGCCCTCCCCCTGGGGGTCGCCAGCCGACATTGTCTAGCTGACGGCACCCTGAGGAGACCCTCTCTGTGGGAGCGCACCGGCCAGTGGGAGGCTATTGGCGGCAGAAGGCGGTCCCGTAAGTACCCTGGTCCTAAGCCATGGAGCGCTTTAAAGGTGGTCACCAACACCTTGAAACGCACCCGGAAGTCCACTGGTAGCCAATGCAGCTCGCGCAGGAGAGGTGTCACATGGGAGCGTCCCGTCGCTCCCATAATCCCCCGCGCGGCCGCATTCTGCACCAGTTGGAGCCTTCAGGTGCACCCCAAGGGGAGCCCCATGTAGAGAGCATTGCAGTAGTCCAGGCGAGAGGTGACAAGTGCCTGAGTGACTGTGCGTAGGGAGTCCTGATCTAGAAAGGGCCGCAACTGGCGTATCAGGCGAACCTGATAAAAAGCTCCCCTGGCCACAGCTGTCGTGTGATCCTCCAAAGACAGCCGTGGATCCAGGAGGACGCCCAAGTTGCGCACCCTTTCCGTGGGGGCCAGTGATTCGCCCCCAATAACCAGCGATGGTGTCAGCTGGCTATATCGGGACGCCGGAAGCCACAGCCAATCGGTCTTGGAGGGGTTGAGTCGAAGCCTGTTTCTCCCCATCCAGACCCGCACGGCTTCAAGGCACTGGGACATCACTTCCACGGCATCGTTGGGGTGGTCTGGGGTGGAAATGTACAGCTGCGTATCATCAGCGTACTGATGGAACTCAACCCCAAAACCACGGATGATCTCACCCAGCGGCTTTACATAAATGTTGAACAGGAGGGGCGAGAGGACCGATCCCTGTGGCACCCCACACACTAGGCGCCTCGGGGTCGACCGCTGCCCCCCTGTCAACACAGATTGCGACCGGTCGGAGAGGTAGGAGGAGAACCACCGTAAAACGGTGCCTCCCACCCCCAGTCCCTCCAACCGGCGCAACATGATACCATGGTCGATGGTATCAAAAGCAGCTGAGAGGTCTAATAACACCAGGATAGAGGAATATCCCCTACCCCGGGCCCGCCAGAGATCATCCACCAACGCGACCAATGCCGTTTCGGTGCTGTATCCAGACCTGAAGCTGGACTGGAGCGGGTCTAAATAGACAGCTTCATCCAGGTACCGAGGGAGCTGCCCTGCAACCACACTCTCAACAACCTTCGCTAAAAAGGGAAGGTTGGAGACTGGACGGTAGTTTGCCAAAATAGCCGGGACCAGGGAGGGCTTCTTGAGGAGGGGCCTCACCACCGCCTCCTTCAAGGCATCCGGTAGGGCACCCTCACTCAAAGAAGCATTTATAATCTCCTGGAGCCAGCCTCGTGTAACCTCCCGGGAGGCCAGCACCAACCAGGAGGGACACGGGTCCAATAAACATGTGGTTGCATTCAGTCTACCCAAGGTCCTGTCCACGTCCTCGGGAGCCACAGGATCGAACTCAGCCCAGATAACACTCTCAAGACCTGCCTCAGTTACCTCGCCCGAACTAACCCAGTCGGCGGCCAAGTCATCCCGAATCTGAGTTATTTTGTCATCCAGATATTGCACAAAATCCTCAGCACGACCCTGCAAGGGATCCTCCCGTGCTCCCGGATGAAGGAGGGAGCGGGTCACCCTAAACAGGGCGGCTGGGCGATTATCTGATGACGCGATAAGAGCGGCAAAATAATTAGATTTTGCCGCTTTTATCGCCACTAAGTAAGTCTTAATGTGAGCTCTTACTAGTGTCAAGTCAGATTCAGAGCGACTGGCCCTCCAACCGTTCTCTAGGCGTCTTCTCCGGCGTTTCATCTCCCTCAGCTCCTCGGTAAACCAAGGAGATAAGTGAGTTCGGCGCCGGGTCAGAGGCCGCGAAGGCACGACGCGGTCCAAGGCCCCACCGGCTGCCCTATTCCAGGCAGCCACCAGATCCTCAGCCAAGTCGTGTGTCAGTGTCTCAGGAAATGGCCCAAGCTCCGTCTGGAACCTATCAGGATCCATCAGGCGCCTGGGGCGGAACCACCTGGTCGGTTCCGCCTCCCTGCGGTGAGGTGCAGCGGTCTGAAAGTCGAGTCGAAGGAGCGAGTGGTCAGTCCATAACAAGGGCTCCACAACTATATCCCCAATATCAAGACCACTCAACCACTGACCAGAGACAAAAACTAGATCCAGGGTGTGTCCACCAACGTGGGTCGAGCCTTGAATTACCTGGGTCAGGTCCATGGCCGTCATGGAAGCCATGAACTCCCGAGCTAACTCAGATGTTTCACCGATGGATGGCAGGTTGAAATCCCCCATGACCATGAGCCTAGGTGTATCAACCGCCACCTCGGCTACAACATTGAGAAGCTCGGGCAGGGTCATTGCCACGTGGCAGGGAGCCAGGTACGTGACTAACAGACCCATCTGCCCACCACGACCCCACCTCACGAAGATGGACTCACACCCGGCTATCTGAGGTACAGTGGTTTCCCTCGGACTCAGACCTTTTTTAATAATGACCGCTACTCCCCCACCCCTCCCCTAGCTCTCGGCTGGTGGAATGCAAGGAAACCTGGTGGGCACATCTCCACGAGGGGAACCCCCCCCTCGTGGCCCAACCAGGTCTCAGTAATGCCAGCCAGGTCCGCACCCCCCTCTTGAAGAAGATCACATATGAGGGGGGCCTTATTGACAACGGACCTCGCGTTGCATAACAACAGCCGGAGCTTCGGGTCCTGAGACTCTAGACAACCCGGGGAACGGGAATGGCTCGGGGGACCGGGGCACGCAATCGCTCGAAGACAGCGAGTGCGAGCCCCCGCCACATGATATGGTCCCCTACCCACTCCATATCTGCCCCTCCCACACAGTATCTTAATCGCACAGCCCTCGACAGAGGGCTTAGTAGAAGCCCTCTTGCCTCCAGAATCTTGACCCCCCGCGGCCCCATGAACAGCTGGGTCTGACCTTCCCCCCTGTGAGTTCTCCCCCAAACCCACTCCCACCCCCACCCCTGAGCCCCTTAAAAATTTAGTAAAACACAAGTTTAAAAAACCCCTCAATCCCCGTTTTTTGGCATGCCACCTCTCGGGGTCCCAAAACCCGTCATTAAGGTGGGCCCTCGATAATGTAGAGGGCCAAACCTGCGAGAGGGGGGAGTCTCGCAAGGCAAGAAGGCTGGACCTCGAAAACATCCGAAACACATAACGAAGATGGACAGAAGAAAGGCATGGCTAGAGTCTGTGCTGGTACATAAAAAATATCGAAGAACAGACAGGAGAAATCACCGCTACCCTCTCACGGTAGCGGGAGGAGTCTATAAGTTCAAAGTCACTGCGGGGGTACCCGGACCGCCCTCTCACGGAGGTCCGCCAGACAGGAAGTTGGAAAGTCCAGGCCACTCTCTCACAGGGGCCTGGCATATTTGTCCTGCGAGAATAGGACTCCCCCATCAGGGATGAATGAAGGTGGAGCCAGCTCCATCAGTCCTCCCGTGGAGAGACCTGTTCTGCGATAACGCCAGCGTGCACGATGGTACTAGGGCCGAGTTCCAAGCTACTCCAGAAAGAAAGCGGGTCGATGGTACTACAGGCGAGAGAGCCAGATAGTCCCCGGCGAGGGGGGCCAGATATTCCCCGACGGGAGGGCCAGATCTTCCACGGGCCAGGTGGGGGGGGAGGTTGCCGCCAGCCTGCGATCCCCAGCGAGAGATCCAGATATTTCCCAGCGAGAGGGCCAGATCTTCCACGGGCCCAAATGGGGGGGGAGGGAAAGGGTTGCCGATGGTCTGCAATCACCCCTCTAGACTCCGCTGGCCGCCTCCCGCCACTCTCGTCGCTTGCCGCCTCTCCAAACCACTCCGGCGGCGTCTCACTCCTCTCTCCTCACACACAAGTGGCAGCAGCTCCCAAAGGCCAGTCACGTATGGAGAACGCTGGTAGGCACCCGCCCCCCAGCAAGATGGGCCGATATTCCCTTGGCCGGGTGGGGGGGGTTGCCGATGGTCTGTAGCCGCCCCCCTAGGCTCCGCTGGCCGTCTCTCACCACTCTCGCCGCTACTGCCACTTGCCGCCACTCCAGACTACTCCGGCGGCGTCTCTCTCTCCTCTCCTCACACATGGGCGGCAGCAGCTCCCGACGGCCAGTCCCACCAGGAGAACGCTGGCAAGCGCCAGCCCCCCTGCGAGAGGGGCCGATGTTCCGCGGGTCAGGTGGGGGGGGTTGCGGATGGTCTGCAATCACCCCCCCAGACTCGCTGGCCACCTCTCGCTGCTCTCGCCGCTTGCCGCCGCTTCTCGCCATTCCAAACCGCTCCGGCGGCATCTGGCGGCGTTCTCTCCTCTCCTCCCTGACACACACCGGCGGCGACAGCTCCGCAACTCCCCGAAGGCCAGCAACAGATGGAAAACGCTGGAGGGCACTCAAACCCACCAGCGCAACGGCCACAAACTCAGCAAGCCGGGTAGGGGGTTGCCGATAGTCTGCAACCCCCCCAGACCCATTTATGTCCTAGATCTGATATGTTCCATCTGAGCTAGCTATTCAAATAAATTTCACGAAACTTCTTGTTCATATTCATACTTCTTATTCATGTTCACGCATTCCCGAAAATGTGTGTTATTATTTGGAAGCACATCCTGAATGCATGATGGGAAGATTCAACAAAAATGATTGCCATAGTGGAGTTCTTAAAATGGCTACTATCCTTGGGCACAGCTGGTCCCAAAACAGGAATTTTCTTATGATCTCCAAGTAGGATCATAAATGGACAGAGCGGTAAACTTCCAAACAAAGCATGGGGGTGCAACACCCCATTGTTGCTACTTTCTAAGATCTCTAGGGAAGCTGGTGACCAAGAGATATTTTTGTAAATAACATATTGTTTTGCTTTGAGCACCATCAAAGCTGACTCCAGCTAGAAAGTAGAAAAACTCAAAGAAGTAGTGCAAGATTGAAAGATGTGGAGAGACCCATAGAATTGCCAAGAGTTGGACTCAACTGAATGGATATCATCATCATCATCGCCTTGAAGTTAAAATCAGATGAGGAATAGCAATAGCACTTAGACTTATATACCACTTCACAGTGCTTTTACAGCCCCCTCTAAGCAGTTTACAAAGTCAGCTTATTGCCCCCAACAACCTGGGTCCTCATTTTACCCACCTCGGAAGAATGGAAGACTGAGTCAACCTTGAGCCTGGTGAGATTTGATCTGCCAAATTTTGGCAATCAGCAATCAGCAGAAGTAGCCTGTAGTACTGCACTCTAACTACTGTGCCACCATAGCCATTATGGCCATCAAAAGATAGGACTACAGACACTTCGGTGCCCATAGACACCATGATGAAATCCTAGCGTTAGAATTCTGCATGGGGAGGGACAGAGAAAATATTGGTTCTATACAGATCATAATATTAAGGAAGAATGACTTTAATTTTTGAAATTGTTGCTGTTCGGCCTGTTTTACTCAGAGTTGTCTCCATGACAACCTAGAGGCCATATGCCCCTTCCCAGAGCGTTAATGAGGACCATATGTTTGCTCCCAGAGCAGTCTATATATTTTGGAAAGAGAGACATCTAGAATATTTGGAGACAAATAAGATGCGTTTGGAAATTTTGGAAATCTTAACAGTAAAGATACTGGTGACTTCCAGGTACAAAGGCTTCTTGAATATGTTTGCTTTCATCTATTGTATGCATCTATCATAAAAACTATATCCCAAAATATTTTCCTAAGAGCTCTATTCTTATGCTCCAGTTTTTAAAAGTTTATATTCCATATTTGATGAGTAGCAATTTCCTGAACTCCAGCCAGAAATCTAGTTATTTGAGAGTATTTTGATCCAAAGGGATTTGGTGACATAGATATTGCAATGCCCTTTCTTGAATACAGTGATCCCAATATCAGGCTTTGAAGCAGAACTATATGAAATTTCCAGAAAAAAATGTAGTTACTCAGCTGCTCAAGATGAGGGACAGCTGATAAGAACACAAGTATCACACAGAGTAAATGAACAATAAGGGTCTTTAAGTAACAAAATCTTTCCATTTTCCAGAAGGCTGTGCTTGGGATAATGTTAATCTGAACAAATTAACTCTGATTTGAAAATAGACCTGGTGGTTGTAGGAGCCAATACCTTCTCCTCAGCTACCAAGCAATGTTATGCAAATGACATAGCATCTCTTTTTTTGCATCTCTGAAGAACTCCAGAAGAATAAAAAGAAAACAGATCTTTGCCGAGACCCACAAATTAGAATGAATTCAAGCCCACTAGTGTCATGCTAGGGAAATGAAACTCCAGTCTAAATTAGTTCCCTTTGCCATGAGATCCGGGGTTCATCTGAATGCAAAAGAGCTGGAGCAGAGAGCAGAAATTGTACAAAGTACAACCTTAATATGTATAAAAGTGTTGCTTTACTTTTAAATGTTGACTTAAACCACAGAGATTTAACCTAAAGCTTAGAGCTTAGGAGCAGATTCTTCCTATAAAACATAATTGTTTCTAATGTTCACTCCTGAGTTAAGAGTTCAAGGGACGCTTGCAGTATATGGGGCTTTGGTTTGAAAGGTACTCATTATTTTGTGTAACCTGCCAAGAATCACAGGTAGCTGCTGATGGCCAACTGGAATCTGAACAGAAATCTGAGATTGCTCATTTCTTCTTAACTAAAGCAAGAAATTCAACTCATCATTTCTTCCTTTAGCGATCATCTCAGAGGTAACTACTACAGCCATTTAAAAAAACAATTCTTGTTGCAAAAAAGCAGTGAGTACAGGTAATCCTCAATTTACAACAGTTCATTTCGTGACCAAAGTTACGACGGCACTGAGAAAAGTGACTTATGACCATTTTTCACATTTATAACCATTGCAGTACCTCCACTGTCACACGATCAAAATTCAGATGCTTCGCAACTGACTCATATTTATAACGGTTGCAGTGTCCCAGGGTCATGTGATCATTTTTTGCGACGTTCTGACAAGCAAAGTCAATGGGGAAGCCAGATTCTCTTAACAACATGTTATTAACTCAACCGTAGTGATTCACACAAAATGGGGCAAAGCTTGCTTATGTCTCTCTTAGCAATAGAAATGTTGGGCTCAATGGTAGTCATAAGTCAAGGACTACCTGTATAAATTTTCTGGTCATGGGAGCATCATGTGATAAAGCCAGAAGAGCAAACATCAGAACTTATTCAAGAGTGGAGCAACATCACACTATTATATGAGCTGAGGTGGCGCAGTGGTTAGAGTGCTGTACTGCAGCTACTTCAGCTGACTGCTAGTTTAGTAGATCAGCGGATCAATTCTCACCAGCTCAAGGTTGACTCAGCCTTCCATCCTTCTGAGGTGGGTAAAATGAGGACCCAGATTGTTGGGGGCAATATGCTATTTAGTATACTGCCTTTGGTGTAAGCGCCCAGAGTCCTCGGAGAGTGGGTGGCATAGAAATATGAATAAATAATAAATAAATAATAAATAAATTTCTTCCAACAGCTTCTTCACTGACTTCTCTAGTACTGTGTTAAATGAAACTGAAAAGTGTTATGAGATACTCCTGCACAGTTAAAACTAGACAAATTAGACTGGAAAATATCTACTGGGGATTTACTTATTTATGTAAAATTAAGTATGTAGAAAATCTGCATACTGTCTTCTTTATTTGCTTTTATCGTAACAAGGAAATGAAATTCAACAAAACTGATTGTATATTATTCCTTCAGGTCAGGGGTGAAATTCAGCAGGTTCTGGAGAACTGGTAGCAGAAATTTTGAATCGTTTGGAGAACTGGCAAATACCACCTCTGGCTGGCCCTAGAGTGGGGTGGGATGGGAATGGAGATTTTGCAATATCCTTCTCCCAGGAGTGGGGAGGGAATGGGGCTTTTGCAGTATCCTTCTCCTGGAGTGGGGTGGGAATGGAGATTTTGCAGTACCCTTCCCCTCCCACGCCCGCAGAACCAGTACTAAAAAAAAAATGAATTTCACCACTGCTTCAGGTTGTATACTTGTGGTTGGCTTTGCAATTCTTATCTGTTCCTATGTCAACAATCGAAAGTATACTGACTCATCATTCTCTTAGGTTAAAATACCCATTTTAAGTCCATTTTACTATAGTGAAAAAGAAAAGAAGAAGGAAGGGAAAATGTCTTCAAGGAGGAAAAACTGACAGGTAGTATTCCTAAATAAATCTCAGCCCAAAAACTAAACCAAAGCCAAGCCAAGCCAAACTCTTGATAATAAGTTTGGTAGTGCATCCAAATAAAGAATGAGACATGTGAGTCTTTAAACTATCAATTTTGCCCCAAATGAGTGGCATTCAAGGGTGGCTGTAGAGCAATAACAGTGGAAGCCCTCATTTTCCTGACAATATTTCTGGTGCCTTGGCAGCATTTCATTTCTCTTGCTATTTTTGTACAATGTCTATGTATGACAAGTGAGTAACTGAAATAGGTTTGAGTATAAATAAACGAGCAGCTAATAAATGTGAACTGAACCAGTTTGGCATAATGGTTAGGGCATCTGACTAGGAAGGAGGCAATGGCAAACAAACTTCTGAAATCTTGCCAAGAAAATTGCAGAGATTTATTCAGGCAGTCACCAGGAGTTAATATTGACTAAAGGGAACTCAAACCTTCCTTCCTTCCTTCCTTCCTTCCTTCCTTCCTTCCTTCCTTCCTTCCTCCCTAATTTTAATTCTATTAAAAACAGTGGGCATTTACCTTTAAATTCAGTTGAATCTACACTTAGTTATCCAGGAAAAAACTGTGCACGTGCATTGTTTTAGAGAGTTTGCCCTTATGGCTAGTGATTGTGAGTTTTTACCAAGTTTGATTTTGTTAAAAAAAACAACAGTGAAATCTTGGAAAAAGAAATATTCTGTTTCCATAATGTTCATAAAGCACCACACTAGATTCATTTGGATTAAAAACTTATTAGTGTTATAAGTCGTATTGTATATCAAATGAACGAAAGAGGGTTTTTTGTGCTCTGGAGCCTAGAAGCTAAAAGCATAATGAAAACATAGGCAAAAGAGAGTTATTTAAGTCAGTAACAAAGCCTTACTGGCTGCTTGGGTTTTAGAAGCTCATTACATCTTGCTTTAGCAAGCTTTGAGAGTTGTAACTTTTTTCCCTTCCAAGGTTTGTGTTTGCCCATTGGGCCCATGGATTTTTGAAAATTCATCTTTTGGGAGAGATTTGTTCCTTTGCTTAATTTTCCGTGAGTGGCAATTATTACTTGGGATTTGAGCAAAGAATTAAATCAAGCTAACATAGCAAACATAATCACTTTTGTGACTTAACTTTTTTATTCCAAGCTGTAGCAGAATATTAAAGCAAAGAATCTTCTGTTCATATTTTTTTCCAACAGTATTTTTTTTATTTAGAAAATGTACGCATCAGCCACTCCCTTAATAGCTCTAAGCAACTTGCAAAAAACACAGTAAAGACATTCAAATTTAAGGTTTAGCTTGCCCAAAATTGGATATCAGCTAATAGATGTTAAAAGTGGGTTCTTAAACAAGGACCACCTCACGCCACCTTGAGCTTCCAGCAAACTGGTTGTTCCAAATTGATTTATTCATGGCTCCTATTTAAGGCTTCTTACAAAGAAGAATGGAGCTGAAGTTCAAATCATGCATGGCAGGGAAGAAATGGACAAAGAGATTTCTCTCTCTCTCTCTCTCTCTTTCTCCAAACTGCAGGACCTGAGGCCATTAAATAAAGCTGTTTGGAAGATTTGAACTAGACAAAAGAAAGCATTTATTCAACAATGTGCATAATTAATCTGCAGAATTTGTTCCACAAATTATGCAAATGGCCACGAATTTGGATGGTGCACAATAGTATAAAAATAACCTTGAAGAAGGAATGCAAGGTTGGGTATATTAACATCAGCTTAGTCCTGAAAGAAGGAGTGGGTCAGGAAGACTCACCCCAATCTTCTTTGGTTTAAGAAAAGGAACAAACAAACCTGGCAGACATTCAGGATTTTGTTATTATACCCTGAAATAATAAAATGGAGTTCCAATAGTCTTTATATAGTTCTACAGTTGTACTTGGTATCAGTGGTGGGTTCCTCCCGGTTCAGCCCGGTTCCACTGAGCCAGTAGCTCAACTGGTTCTGCTGCCCCCTGCCCCACCCACCCAAATAGCTGGCTTCATTCAATACATCTTGATGACTGTTATCATCCATGATTTGCTATTAGTAAGTCAACCACTGATTCACTCAAAACAGTAATCTATTATGGGTTAGTGGTGATCAGTGGTTCTCAACCTTTTCTTCAGTATGAACCCCTTTTAAATATATTTCGTGGCCAGGGATCATGGCCATGGACTCCCAAAGATTTCTCAAGATTTCAATCATAACATTTCTTCAAGCCTTTGCAGACCTCCTGTGAAAAACACTGCAGCCTCCCAGGGGTTGAGAACCACTGAGTTAGATGATGAGGATAGTGATAATATCCCCCTTTAATTCTGTACAACTCAAGATGACACACATGACACTTCTCTTTTCCCCACAACAATTCTGAAAAGTGGATTGGAGAATGACCAGCTCAAAGTCACCCAGCCAGCTTTCGTGATTAGATTCAAATTCTGAGTTTCTTGTGAAGACTTTAGCAATATACAAAGCTGCTCAACGTTATTTAATTAAATAAACTATAAATTATTAGAAATGAAAAAAAACTTCAAGTTAAATTGTGTCTAGATGGTAAACATTTCTTCAATTATTCAATTTAGGAAACAGGTATAGTAATATAAAACTGGACTAGATTTATTATTAAAATAAATCAAATTAAAATAATTTAATGCTTGTTTCCTGATTGCTTATTTGTACCCTATGACTATCATTAAGTGTTGTACCTTATGATTCTTGACGAACTTATCTTTTCTTTTATGTACACTGGGAACATATGCACCAAAGACAAATTCCTTGAGTGTCCAATCACACTTGGCCAATGAAGAATTCTATTCTATTCTATAAGAAATCAAATTGGCTTAATTGTCATGCAGTTTATGGAAATATGTCCTTGGAACTGGTCAGGAAGCTACATTCATTCCCTAAATATAGCAGCTAGGCTCCTGACAATGGTGGTATCATAGGTGTGTGTATGTGTGTGTGACAAAACATGTGCTGCACAATGCATGACACAAACACTGTCCCTTACATATTTGATCCTGTCTCATTTTACATCTATGCTAAAATGGCTTCAGTCTGCTATTAAGTCAGAATCAAGGAACTGGAGTACTATATAACTTAAGACTAGAATAACTTGATGTATCTTGTGTTTTGCCATCTGTTGGTGACACAGCAACAAGCCTTTTCCATAATGGTAACTAACCTGTATAAAATAATTCATTCTATGGTACCCCAGTCCCAAGGCTTATGTCTTTTAGATATAATTTAAAACCTGCTTCTTCTGTTAGCCTTCCCCAAGTGCTGCCTTCTTGTAAAAATTTGTCTTTCAATACACTGCTTTTCCCCCCACCCCTTTGATGGTTTCTATTCTGAGATGTTTTACAGTGTTGTCAAGCACTTTGGGATTCTCTGTCATAAGAAGTGGTAAAGAAATGTTTTAAATGCAAGAATAAATATAACCCATGAGCTATCTGGAGACCAAGTGCATCATCCGTGTTGTGAAGAGGAGACAGTGTAGCAGCAGACAGTAGAAACACACATTTCCTTCACTGCTAATATAATACTATTTATATTTTATTTATTTATAATCGGACTTTTATGCCGATTATATTTTTCTCTGTGAGGACTCAGGGTAGCTCACAATAATAAAACCAGTCCAGATTAAAATTCAGACACTAAAAACTAAAATTCCCATTAAAACCCCATTCAGTCCAGGCCAGCCTGGCGAAACAACCATGTTTTAAGGTCACAGCAGAAGAAGCGAAGGTCGGGGGCTACCCGGAGCTCCAAAGGGAGCTGATTCCAGAGGGTAGGTGTGCCCCCAGAGAAGGCTCACTCCCTAGGGGCCGTCAGCCGACATTGCCAGGCCGACAGGACCCCAAGTAGGCCCTCTCTGTGTGAGCGCACCGAGCGATGGGGAGCTGCTGCTGGCCACAGGTGTTCCGCCAAATACCCCAGACCTAAGCCATGTAAGGCTTTATAGGTGATCACCAACACCTTGAACCTCACCCGGAAGGCAACCGGTAGCCAATGCAGGTCACGCAGGGGTGTGACATGGGAGCATCGGGACACTCCCATCACTACCCCCGTGGCCGCATTCTGCACTAGTTAAGCTGAAGGCCCCTCCTGTCTTATAAGGGTTTCCTCACTCCTGGCAAGTGTGAGGGGAGGGTGTCTTCAATTTACAGTCTTCAACAACTAGCTATGTATTATTTTATTCATTCATTCATTCAATTTATTGGCTGTCTGTCTTACTTACAGGATAACCCTGGGCTGCTTAGTCTAGTAGTAATTTAGTAATTACTGCTAAAACCTTTTTGTCTATAACATTTAAACGGACAAAACGATGAATTGCAGGCAACAATTTTTGAGCCAAGTACTTCAAACCAAGTAATCCAAGTACTGGATTAATTTACACAATGTGTCCATAATCCAGAATCTAAAGTTTGACTCCTGTGGAATTAAAATTTGGCAAATTATATAAAACATTTGATGTCATAAGTATTACTATAAAACATCTTATGATGTAATACAAAATGTCGTAGAACATTTCCTGTGGTCAACTCTTGATCTTTGAATGCCCTATACAGTTCAACATGGGCTATTTTCAAGGCAGATACTTCTCTGAATAACTCTTTGAATTTTTAAGAATTTTTTTTATGACGTTAGCAACTCTGCCATCATCGAAGGCATTGATGGTTGTGTTACGGAAATATATCGGAAATTATGACCAAAGAGGTCACAGATTGTTTAGTCATATACTAGAATCTGAGTCATATTGTTTTTCTCTTCCCTCCTCATTCCCGTATCATATCATTGGTCAAAATAATAAATGTGTCAGGGTTCCAAGTAGCACCCCCAACGAAAGAAAACTCTGAGGCTTGAATTTCCCCAAAGTTCCATTTTATTAGAGATGTTAATATTGGCACATCTGGGAAAACCTGAATTTGAAAGCTTCCAGGTTTTCCCCACCCAAAGGAAAGTTCCAGACCCTGCCCTGCCCCCACATGTCCATTATAAGGTCCAATCAAAGCACCTTTCCAACTGGAGATGCCTCCCAGCTCCAGCCTTCCAGGTGCAGGCAAGATGTCCCTGACTCTCTGAGAAAGGAATATTATTATGACTATATATCACCCTGGTTTCATACAATTCGCCCTCCCAGTTTTCCACAGAAGTGGCAAAAGATGCAATACGAAAGATGGCTTCCAGGCCTGACAAAATGTTTATTGCACTATGATGACACAAGTTCCACCCCTTTTGTAGCTATATCTAATACAATATTCATAGAAATGGGGCAAACTTGTTTTGAAATAGCATGATATTCATACTTCATCACTGCCCTTTTGCCCCTCATGTGGTTAGGATACTGTGTTGGAGGTTAGGAAGCCCGTGTCTGAGACTTGAGTGCTGCCATGGGGTGGGATCAGCTCCCATCCTTTGCTTCAGATCTGGGGACATGAAAAGAGCCCCCAATTGGGCATCCCCACAGGCAATGGTAATGCCACCGGCTAATTTCAACCCAGAAGCACTTGGTGCTTCTGCCCCAAGTGCAATGTGATGCCCCTCCATAGAGACCTCTGTCTATTCCCTTTTTCTTCTGGACGCACAACTGCAGGGTTCCATCTGCCAAACTTTAAGATATTGGGAGAAAGTAATGCTCAGTCAGTCCCATGATTAAGAGATAAATTGTGTAAGGACATGGCTTATTTTGCTTAATAAAACAGAAGAAAAGCAGAGTGAAATGAAAGAAGAAGAAAGGGAAATATAATAGCAATTATATATGCAAAAGCTTCCTATACACATCCATACTGATATAATTTTTTTCAACGCCGTTCCAAGAAAAGATCCCCATGTTTCACTGTAATTAGGCAGTCTTGGTCGACATCAGTAAACATGATTCATAGGTCCCAAGTGACGTTGGGTATTCAGTACACAGAGTAATTGGGGACATAAATGCAGCTTTCCAATGTGGGTTATTCTCTTAATAATAAGGTGGGCAATAACACTTCTTCATTGTTGAACTAACTTCTGGAATGCCCTTCCTTTGAAAATCAGGCTGGTGCAAGTATGATTTTATATTTGTTTATTTCAAGGCTGCCCAACTACATAATGACTCTGGATGGCTTACAAAAGAAAAAAGCAACAACATGTATTAGAAGAGAACACAACTGACTGAAAAGTGAACTCTATATCAAATCATAGGGACAATACTCCTCTCTCAAGACCCTGGGGCAGAAATGTGTTTTTGATAGCTTTCTAAAAGTCCTTAGGGTGGAAACTATACAGAGATTCGGAGTAGGACAGTCACAGAGACAGGTTTTTCTGTGTGACATACAGACATACTCTCACATTGGGGATTTAATGTCTCTAGTCTGACTAGGCCTTTTGTCCTTCAAGGGTTGTTATTAGTGTTACTGTGAGTTTTAAATTAAGCTGTTATTTTACTGTTTTCTTTTGTTTATTTTATGGGTGGCAACCCAGCACAAGATCCTATAAATATTTCAAATCAACAATTAACAATGATAAAAAGTCTTTTTAAATTCTTAACCTGACAGGAAGGACAGTTTGGGTTTTATTGGCCCATAAGCAGTCCTTGGAAGCTTTCAGGCTGAAGAGAGATAAAACTGCTTTCAGTGAATAAACAGTGCCTGGGATACTATAGGCAAAGACAGATTCTCTCTCTCTCTCTCTCTCTCTCTCTCTCTCTCTCTCTCTCTCTCTCTCTCTCTCTCTCTCTCTCTCTTTAGACATCACTTTAGATTGTCCCTCCTGGCAGTTTTACAAAAAGCAGCCATTTATTTAGATCCTAAAATAGCAAGTATGTATTAATCATTTCACAAAATATATATAAACAGGGATGGGATGAAAAATAAAGTATGAGCAAACAAGGAGTTTACCAATGGCATAGAGATTAGAAAAAACAAAACAAAACAGCAAGTCTTAACAGTTTTAGCATAATAAAACTTCACAGAATTTCAAACATTCACGTTTATATTCATGATTAAGTGAAAAAAAATCCATCCCGATTGTATCTCATCTTCATTTAACCTGTTCAAAATAATTAAATCTATAGTATGTTTTGAACCTGACAGCCAAGCGTTACTACTTGAAATTAATTGAAATATGTAATTGGATTTCTGCCTTAATTACATTTATTTTGCTCTTTAAGAGAAAAATCTGAACACAGCACAGCAATTACTTGATTAACTTACTTTGGAAATGTATGTGTTTCTTTATTGGTCCAATATCTTCCAAGTTTCATTGTCAAGGATATAGAAATATTTTAATATTCTAGCAATGCATTTATTTATAATGGGGAGTACACTGAACCTCATGTTACTGAATCATTCTGAAGCAGTTGTTTTTCATCCAGTCAAAGCCAAGGACTGATGCCTACCAAACCTGCTGAATTGCCAGCTAATTCTGAGAACTTGCTGACCTGCATTTTTAAAAGGGCAAATTTACTTCTCATACTTTATTCAAAAAAAACATTTTCTCTCTCTTGGTGTGAAAGATAAACCACTATATTATTTTTAGTAGATAACCAAGGATCCTAGAAACTATCCTTTAAAAAGTTCATCAAGAATAATGAGAGTAGCCGATTTTATATCAACTAAAATTGTTTAGGCTCAGACAGTAACCAAAGTCAAGTTAATAAAATCTGCCCATGTAATAAAACATTGAACACCACTTTCTGAAAGCCTCAATTCAAACCACCACCATAGGTTAACAAGACTAATTTGGGTAAAGGATCATGATTGATATAAGGATTTGTGAAAATGAACTTGAAAAAGAGATGCTGTCCAGGACAGGAGTCCCCAACCCTTGGTCCATGGACCAGCACTGGTCCACAGCATGCCAGCAATCGGTCCATGTAAACAAGCGAAGCCTGACTAGGTGGCTCAGTAGCTAAGACACTGAGCTTGCCGATCAGAAAGGTCAGCCGTTTGGCGATTCGAATCCCTAGTACAGGTCTCCTGCATGAGCAGGGGGTTGGACTAGATGACCTCCAAGGTCCCTTCCAACACATTACTGTTATCTGCAAGATGCAAGCAGCATGCATAACCACACCGCCTCCGGTTCACGGAAAAACCTTTCTCCATGGAACCCATCCCTGGTGCCCAAAAGGTTGGGGAGCTGCTGGTCTAGGAAAGACTCAGAGAAGAAAAAGAGGAGCCCACAGTGGCTTAATAATCAGAGAAAGAAACTTGGGACTCACCCTAGTTGATCAGTATGTTTAAGGTCACAGCAGGGAGATTTGTACTTTCAGACTTGCAAGACACGAAACAGACCAGGTGAGCTAATTCTACTTTATTGTAAGGCTATAGTTAAAGAATCTTACAAGTTTGAAAGTACAATTATCCCACAGTCACTTTTGAGAACCTTATCAAATAAGGCTGGAGGCTAAAACACATGAAGAATGGTTGTTGGAACTGGGTATGTCTAGTTTAATGAAAAGAAGGACTAGGAGAGACATAATAGCAGTGTTCCAATATCTCAGGGGCTGCCACAGAAAAGAGGGAGTCAAGCTATTCTCCAAAGCACCTGAGGGCAGGACAAGAAGCAATGGGTGGAAACTAATCAAGGAGAGAAGCAACTAAGAACTGAGGAGAAATTTCCTGACAGTTAGAGCAATTAACCAGTGAAACAACTTGCCTCCAGAAGTTGTAAATGCCCCAACACTGGAAGTTTTTAAGAAGATGTTGGATAACCATTTGTCTGAAGTGATGTAGGGTTTTCTGCCTAAGCAGAGGGTTGGACTAGAAGACCTCCAAGATCCCTTCCAACTCTGTTATTCTATTCTAAGGCGGAGGATACCTCCTAAGTTTCTTTCTCTGACTGTTATGCTACTTGGGACTCCTTCTCTTGTCTGTTCATATTCTAGGCAGCATCTCTTCCCTTTGTCCCTCAAAGTCTTTCCCACATGCCATTCTCTCTGAGTGAAAGAAGGTTTTTATGTAAAATGACTTGATTCAGATAGACTCTAAAACCATCAATTGTCAGGTAGGTTGTATAACACTATAAACTGAATTCTGAGTCATACTCACACAATGAATAAGAGTGAAGTTTAATCCAGGGAAAAAGAAATTAGATGGTGGCAGAATTTGCTGATTTAGATAGGCATTGGAGCACTCAGTATTCACTGTATTACGTGAGGAAATACAGGCGATACAAATAGCCATGTATGCTTATCTTATCTTATTTTAACTTAACCTATCTTAACTTCACTTAATATATTAGCTGCAACTTTATCTAGGGAAAGCTGAACTAGACTGATGTACTAGTCCTGTAATGCAAACTACAGGGGCATTCACTTGAAAACACTCCTGGTTACTTGAAACATCAGCTGGTGAAGAATTTTGTTTATTGTTGTTTGTTGTTGTTGTTGCTGTAGTTGGAGAGTAATATTATATCAGTTGTTCAAATCATCAATGTGTTCATATCAAGATTACTGTTTTGGCTTTAGAACTTTAAATAATTCACGTTCAGGTTTTCTCAGCTATCTGAAAGATTGCTAGCATAAAATGTGGCCAAACATGTAGTGGAATCTCCAGCTAAACTGGAGGAAGGTGTTAAGAACGGGCCAAGCTTAGAGTCCTTGCATTGCAGAAAACAACATAGGCCTGACCTCTCCCCAGAAACCCTTATCTGACCATTTCTGGTTTGAAAAGTGAATTTCCAAACAACAATGACCTCTTCAGCTGCCCAAACAGACTGACGCCCCTCCCTACTAGCTTTTGGCATGCAGACAGCTTCGGAGTTCAACTCCAAAAGCAATCTGCCAGCTTACAGCTGTATTGAAGGGTCCTGAGGAGAAGTTCTTTGACAGACCCTGAACAGGTGGGTCATAAAAGCTGATGGGATATCAGTCCCTTCAGTTAGAAGGCAGGAGAGCAGCACTCCAGGGAGAAATTCTTCAGAAATCTCTCTCCCCATGAGGGTGTTCAGTCAGCCACGTTCCCAGGAAATCTCTGTGGAGATTCTCAACCACCCAGGTCACGGTTGTCCCAAAGGTGCTTTTTTGAGAGGCAACTGGATTTCAGTTGAAGAAGTTTCTTTGATAAGAAGCGAAATGTCTTCAAAGAAAAATCAGAAAGTCCAATTGCCTCTCAAAAAAGCACCTTTGGGATTTCCAAGAGAATGCAGTTCAGTCTGGTGAGATTCTTATAACATAGGTGACAAACAATAAAGCTTCTGCTTGAAACTATTCAGGAGTGGTTCTGGTTGCTTGGGCCTGACAAACAAGAGGCCCCTTTCCTCCCTCATTCAGTGAGAAAATGATGATGTGAGACAACCAGAGGTGGTATTCAGCTGGTTCGGACAAACCAGTAGTGGGGACCTGCAGGTGGGCCTGCTCACCCGCCCAGGCGCAATCCCATCCTATATCACTGTGTTTTTGATGCTGTATGGATGCGTGAACAGTGCGCATGAGTGAATTGCTGTGTTGTTTAACGTCACATGCCTACACAGACAGTGCACACGAGCAAATTGTTGTGTTTTGTGATACCGCACGCATGTGTGGATGGCACACGCTCACATTTCCAGTGCTGGGCGAATTGGTTGCTAGAGTATGTGAAGCCCACCTCTGGAGACAACAATTAAAAAACAAATTGTAAGGGGTGATTCTCAGAACTGTTATATAAACACTGAGCAGATGGTTTCCACTCTCAAGGGCAGGAAGAGAATTGTCAGAAATCAACTGACTCAAAATGGTGGGAGAAGCCAACTAGGATTGACTGATTATTGCTGGAAAACTTTTGCTTGAATATTTTCTTCTAAGTGCTTCTTTTACAGCATTAAGGCAACTTTTATTTAGTTGTGTCGAGTCTGTGATGCTTCTACCATCACTGAAAGAAGTTGGGCGAGTTGAAGTCTATTGCCTGGCGAAATCTGACAGCAAAATCAGGGTGTTCTTAATAACAAAGTACAGGTAGTCCTCAGTTTACAATCACAATTGAGCCCAAACTCTCTGTTGCTAAGTGAGACATTTGTTAAGTGAATTTTGCCCCATTTAACAATCTTTTTTTCGCAGTTGTTAGGTGAATCACTGTAATTGTTATGTAACACAGTTCTTAAGTGAATCTGGCTTCCCCAAAAATTTTGCTTGTGAGAAGGTCGCAAAAGGTGTCATATGACCCTGGGACACTGCAACTGTCATAAATATGAGTCAGTTGCCAAGCATCTGGATTTTGATCTTGATCTTGGAGACGATGCAATGGTCGTAGGTGTGAAAAAGTCATAAAACATTTTTTCAGTGTTGTTGTAACTGAACAAACTGTTGTATAGAATATAGAAAATAGAATAGAATAACAGAGTTGGAAGGAGCCTTGGAGGTCTTCTAGTCCAACCCGCTGCTCAGGCAGGAAACCCTATACCATTTCAGTCAAATGGTTGTCCAATCTCTTCTTAAAAACTTCCAGTGTTGGAGCATTCACAACTTCTGGAGGGAAGTTGTTCCACTCATTAATTGTTCTAACTGTCAGGAAATTTCTCCTTAGTTCTAAGTTGCTTCTCGCCTTGATTATTTTCCACTCATCATGTCTCCCCTGGTCCTTCTTTTCATTAAACGAGACATACCCAGTTCCTGCAACTGTTCTTCATATGTTTTAGCCTCCAGTCCCTTAATCATTTTTGTTGCTCTTCTCTGCACTCTTTCTAGAGCTCCCATATCTTTTTTACATGTGGCGACCAAAACTGAATGCAGTATTCCAAGCCTGGGCATTATAAAGTGGTATTAATACTTCACGTGATCTTGATTCTATCCCTTTGTTTCTGCAGCCTAGAAGTGTGTTGTAAGTTGAGGACTACCTGTAGCAGTGCCTATTCTCTGGCTCTAAGATTTTAAAAAAATGAAAATCTCTTGCAGTTTCACTGATTATGGATCAGGTTGTCATGCCTTGCTCTAATATAATAGCCAAGCTGCAATCCACTGGGATCACTCAAACAAAGAGGAAACAGCTAGAAAGCAAACAGGACAGAATCTGCCACTATCGTGGGCTGTCATAACAGGCCTAGTCTAAGAATTGGTGGCTGTTGCCGCCTGGCAAATATCTTGATAAATCCTGACAAATTGTTTCCCTTCCTTATTCTGGGTGAATTATGTATGACTCTATGCTCAAGGTTTTTCCCACAGACTGATCCTATGTAGGATTAATAATTGGCCCAATGAGAGAAGGAACTGCACAATGGAGAATCTGCCTTCTGAAGCAAATAACCTGGACTTAGATAAATCTGCCAATTTGGTGATACCCCTAAGAGCTAACTTGAGTGACGTTAAACAAGTGATCTTCAGCGATGAGCTCCATCGCTGTGAGAGTTATTTCTCACACTGATAAAGACAGCAGACTGTGACTATGACAGAGAACAGACCCTTCTTCAAGAAAGAGGCAAGAATCTGCATAGACTGAGTAGAAGAAAACATTAGAGTGTTTGCTGCCCTAAAATTACCTTTACAAAAATGTCTTTCTGAAAGGACTCAATGGAAGTTTTTACACTGTAACTTTTACCTCGTTTCTAATAAGCACAATTAAACAGAACTCAAGGCTGCCCCACCCAGCACTGAAGGAGAATTCTTCAATGCTAGAACTCCTGATGAAGACACAGAAGAATTTCCCCCTTCCTACTTCTTGGTGTTTGGTGTCAGCAACAGCAGTAGCAATAAAGACTTATATACCGCTTCATAATGCTTTACAGCCCTCTCTAAACATATTGTCAGCATATTGACCCCAAGAATCTGGGTCCCCATTTTACCAACCTTGGAAGGATGGAAGGCTGAGTGGCTTGGAAAAGGAAAAGAAAAAAATGAAAGGGAAGGGAAGTGGAGAGAGGAAATGAGAGAGGGAAGTGGAGTGGAGTGGGGTGGAAGAGAGGAAGGGAAGGGAGAAAAGCTGAGGGAAGAGAAGAAGGAAGGTGACGGAAGAAGAGGGAAGTAGAGAGAGGAAAGGAGAGAGGGAAATGAATGGAAGCAGAGGAGGAGGAGAGAGGGAAGGGGAGGGAAGTGGAGAAGAGGAGAGAGGAGAGGAGGAGAGGAAAAAGGAGGAGAGGGAAGGAGAGAGATAAGTACATAGAATGTTATGGTACAATTATGAAAATAATGGTTATAACTATGATGTAAAACATTATGTATTTAAAAGAGACTATAAGGTAAGACTAAGAGAATACTGGTTATAATCAGGGTATATAATACTACGTATACTTAAAAAGAACTAGATACAACCAGTAGACTACCATTGCAAAACTGGAAACATGATTTATTATAAAGAAAAATATATAATAAAAATATTTTTTTAAAAAAAAGACTTATATACTGCTTCATAGTGCTTTACAGCCATCTCTAAACAGTTTATAGAGTCAGCCTATTGCCCCCAACAATCTGGGTTCTCATTTTACCCACCTCGGAATGATGGAAGGCTAAGTCAACCTCGAGCCGGTCAGGATCGAAGAACTGAACAATGTGAACAGAGTTAGCCTGTAATACTGAGGCTCTGGCATGGGAAATAGAATAACAGGAGATAGGACAGTTTGTATGTGTGGTATCTCCCCAACTTCAGCTAAAGAAATGGAAATTCTCCCTGCCTTTGATATCTCTAGGAAGAAAGGAGGGACATGGAGGTTTGAAGTGGGGAGAGACCTTGTCATCTCCAGCTCATGAAGAAATGGAAGGAAGTTTCCAATCTCCTGATGCTCCCTGGTTGGAAAGAGAAGCTGCATCTGATACTGCCATATTCAAAGGGGAGAGGAAAGAGAAAATAGAGAGAGATGTGGTTTAAGGGTAGAGGTCCTTTCTAAGGAGCCAAGATTTATTCTCCTGCCTGGTGAAGTCTGACATTCACTCACAGCATTCAGCAGCCCTTCCACATTGAAAATAATTTTGAAAAGATGGCCCAATTTTTTTTTAAAAAAAGTTGCACCTAAACAGAGCTGCTCTTGCTTGGATGGCATAATCTGCAAGACTGTAAGGTGCTAGAGAGGTTTTCTCAGTGGCAACCTCCACTCTATGGAATTACTTCAAGAAGGAGGAGGAGGAAGAGGAGAGGAAGAGGAAGAAGAAGAGGAGGAGGAGCAGGAGCAGGAGCAGGAGGAAGAGGAAGAAGAAGAAGGAGGAGGAGGAAGTAGAAGAAGAAGGAGCACTCATTAAATTAACACATGCACAATGTTTATGATATGGATGTTATTTATTTTAAGAACTCTTCGGAAGACTGCAACATCTAAAGCCACATTTGATAAACAAACAAACGAACAAATAAATAAATAAAATACAAATGAAGGGCACCTATCTCTAGATACAGTTGCAAATGCATGTTGCAATTATTAAAGAAAGATGAAGGAAGTGTGCTTTTTGGCTCTAAAGCTAATACATCATCTTGTCCTTCTGTAGGGACTTGTACATCTCAGGACCTACTCCAACACAATGTTGTGATTTATTAGCATCTCTGACCCTGACTAAGTAAATGCTTTTGTTCCATTGCAGACAGGCTGTTATGTATTTTTCTCTGTGCCCTGTTTCGCTTCTAAAATCCCAAAGACAATCACGGAGTTTCTTCTTTCAATACTAATGCTACCCAAGAGATGCCTTTAGAAGGTCTTTTCTCAATAAAAACAGATCAAAAGACAGCGGCATCAAGTAAATATTTCAACTTTAAGGCAAATACTGATTCTGCAGTAGTGGGAATACAAGGCAGCTGTTGTATAAACAAGCTGGGGAAACGTGCAGAACGTGGCTTATGGCATTTTTTACAACCCTATTATCAGCCCCAGTAATAGCAGCCATTTATATTTTTCTGTATAAAGAAGTAATGTGCTGTTTCATGTGTGTGTATGTCCAGTTGTGGTCACCACAATATAAAAAAAGGTGTTGAGACTCTAGAAAGAATGCAGAGAAGAGCAACAAAGATGATTAGGGGCCTGGAGGCTAAAACATATGAAGAACAATTGCAGGAATTGGGTATACCTCTACTGAAAAGAAGGACTAAGTGTGACATGAGCCCAGGGTTTCAATATTTGAGGGTCTGCAGTGGTGGGCTGCTGCCAGTTCAGACTGGTTCAGCCGAACTGGTAATTGTGTCCCTGCATTATGCCATCCTATTTAGCCGTGTTTTTAAGCCACACACATGCGTGCAAGCCGCACACGCAAGCAAAGCGCATGCTCACATTTTTGGTGCTGGGTGAACCAGTTATTAATTCAGGTGCTGCCCATCTCTGAGGGTCTGCCACAAAGAAGAGGGGTCAACCTATTTTCTAATGCACCAGAAGGCAGGACAAGAAACAATGAATGGAACTCTGTTATTTTATTATTTCTGTTATTCTCTGTATATATTTTCTCACTCTAGTTTTTCCCACATGTTGCATTTGTGTTTGACTGTAGTGGTCTGGATCATGTGAGTGGGAAGTAGGACAGCTTAGAATAAGAAGTCACCAACATTTTGACAGGTTTCAGAATTGTTTCTCCTAAAACGATCTGTGACAGATGTTTTCAGGTGTTTTTTAACTTGTAGGATCTGTAACTGATCTACAACTGATCTATCCCATTTGCAAACATCATCTTCTTTGGATGACTTCTTCCTCTCTTCCCCAATTTGGTCTTGTACTATATACTTTCGGGAGAGTTTATTGTGCTGACTGATAGACAGATGGAAAGAGAAAGAATCCTAAATTATTCCGATACTGCCACCCCAGGACTGGCCAGTCTTTTTTGTTTAATCTATTGTTCAAACTGCAAAGAATTCTTTACCAAGGGATCATGGTAATGCTGTGTAAACACATTTCACCATTCCAAACTGCTTGGAAATACATCTGAGATTTCCTCAAACCTGGTGATCCTATTAGTAAATGAGGCCTACTACATAGGATTTTTAAAAAATTGTTTTTATAAAAATATGTATCAAGTCAGTGATTGTAAGTCTCATATACCATTAATTATTTCCTATTCCAGCAAAGAAGAGAAAATGGCTGAAGATCAGGGGTGAAATCCAGCAGGTTCTGACAGGTTCTGGAGAACCAGTAGCGGAAATTTTGAGTAGTTCGGAGAACCAGTAAATACTACCTCTGGCTGGCCCCAGAGTGGGGTGGGAATGGAGATTTTGCAATATCCTTCCCCCAGGAGTGGGGAGGGAATGGGGATTTTCCAGCATCCCCACTTGCCCTGCCACACCCACCAAGCCACACCACGCCCACCAAGCCACACCCACAGAACCAGTAGTAAAAAAAAATTGGATTTTACCACTGCTGAAGATGTATTCTTTATCACGCAAGGAATTTGTCTCTGGAGCATAAGCTCTCAGCGTACATACAAACAACAGTGATAAATCATAAGATACCAATAGGAGAAGGCAATAGGAAAGATGAGAAGGATAATAGTAATACTGCCCTATTACATGGGTAAATATCCTTAGGCATAGTGCTGTTAGAATTAGGTGTTTAGCAGAGACATGTTTTGTTATGTTTTTTATTATTTGTTATGTTTTAGTGTGAGACACATTGGTCATCTCAATCTAGAATGAAGAAGTGGAAGGATGACCTAAAAAGTGACACAATTTTGGGATAAGATGTTTGTGCGTTACATCTCCTCTAATCGTATTTTTTAACATCAATATGAAAAGATGAATAGCATTCAAAAAAATGCTTTTATCTCAAAAGCAGGTCACCAGGAAAATGTTTCCTAAAAGAAGAAACCATGCTAATTACAACCAAATTATACTATGTAGGGATTTATCCTGTGGCTTTAAGTGGGAATGGAGGGAGAAGGAGAACAAAACTACTGCTTTACCACTACTGCAGAAGAATTCAAAATCAAAATTCTCACATATTTAAGCTGATTGCTCTGAACACAAATGCCTTTTGCTTTGTTTCTATGAAATGAACCCTACCAGCCATATTGAATCCAGTTACATCCAGAAAAAAAAGAGGAAAAAATCTCATTATATGACTACATCGTTTAGGCTTTGACAATATAAATAGTGTTCCTTGAAAAACTGTGTGCTTTTTTTATTTGCACTGTTAGTCCATGAGAAGACAAATAATTCTTTAAAACCAGACTTTCTGAAATAGGTCTTTTTTCTGATAGCTTTTAGAGAATAATTTAGATATTAGAAAGGAGGGGAGAGAGTGAAAAAAAGAAGGGGGAGACAGAAGTTGCTAGGATACGATGGTGCTATCAAAAAAGATTTCCAAATACCAGAGAAGGAATTATCAACAGAAAACATGAGTCCTGCATTTCTGGAATAGAATTTGTTTAGCTAAACTGTACACAGCTCAAGTGATTTAAGCTGCTAACTTCTACAGCTGGAACAAATATCCAGTGTGAACTTCAAGGTAATAAACAAGATTGCTCTAACAAGATAAAAAAATGAATCTGTATCTTCTCATTTTACATTTTACACTGTACATATAAATTAATGGACAACTACTTATGGTAATTCAAAGGTTACATAAGGCTACAGAGATTTGCCACCAAAGTTTCGATCATGTAAAATTCAAAGGAATATCAGAAAACTTGCCAAAATCTTAGGAAACTTAACAAGCAATTCCAGGTACCCCTGGAAAAGATGTAATATTATTTTTGAAATATATATTTTAAGTGCTTACAAAGCAACCTCCTAAACAAAAACAAAAAAGGCATTTCTCAGTCACCAAAGGGCCGCATCAGGGTTGTGTTTGACCTCGGGGGACCAGGGTGGGCATGGCCAGCTCGATGTCACTCATGTCAGGGGCACCTATGGTGGCCAAGTACTAAGGAAGGACTTTCCCCAGACCCTCTCTCACGCTCATTATATCTCCTTCCTTCCTTCCTTCCTTCCTTCCTTCCTTCCTTCCTTCCTTCCTTCCTTCCTTCCTTCCTCCCTCCCTCCCCTCCCCTCCCCTTCTTTTTCCTTCCCACTTCATTCTCCTTTCTCCTTCCTTCCTCTCTTTCCTTATTTTTCCTTCCTTGCTCTCTTCCCACCTTTCCTTCTTTTTCTTTTTCTTTCTTCTTTCCCTTTCTCCTTTCCTGTCCCTTCTTGCATGCTCAAATGCAAAAGGGGAAATATTTAGCCTTCTGTTTTGTTTTTAGTTTGTTCTGCTAGCCCTCTGTCAGTGAAAATGGAGGTGGTGGTCGGGGGCTGTGTGCACCTTCTGGGCCCCGTTTTCTGCTGGGACTGGCTCCTGCAGTAATCTGCCAGAGAAAACAGAGGTCTGGGGCGGGGGCATCCTCCCATGCTCCATTTTTGCTGGCAGAGGCACCGCAGGTCAGTCCTTTGCTGTTTCCAGTGCGGCCTGCAGGCCAGTTCTAAGCATGCCACGGGCCTTGAGTTTGACACCCCAGCTCTAAGTCAATAGTTTCCTTCCAAACTTCATTTTTTTAAGAAAAAGAAGAAATGCAAGCCACAATGATGTTGGTGCAAAATACCTTCTGGATGGAATTTAATAGGCACGCTTTTTCAGTAACTACCCAAAGTGATGAATTCATTTCTAGAAAAGCTGAGGGGTCAGCAAAGTAGAATCCTTTGGACTCTTAGTGTCCATAAAGCTACTAAATAATATTCATCCAAAATACGTCTACCTGAAGTAAAAAATGACCCAAACCCATTATTTTTAATGCTGAGGTTTCACATAAGATATGAAAACTTGCAGTGAGGCCTGCCACCTGAAAGGTTTGTCCAAAGGGATGTACATAAGAGTCTTTGAAGAAGGTAGTATAGAAATATTAAACATTAGAATCTCTTTTTATACAAAATATTACCATTATTTTCATGAAGGGGTCCTTATGTGTTTGGAATTTCTGATCAGATATAGTTTTCAAATTTACAGGTTCTCCTATATCTGTGATGGTGAACCTATGGCACGTGTACCACCTCTGCCATATCGGTAAGCACACGAGTGTTGTCCTAGCTCAGCTCCAGCATGCATACACATGGCAGCCAGCTGATTTTCAGGCTTTCTGGGGGCGTGGGAAATAGGCTGTTTCTGGCCTCTGGGGGCGTGGGGAAGACCGTTTTCGTCCTCCCCAGGTTTCAAGAAAGCCTTTGGAGCCTGGGGAGGGCGAAAAATGGGCCTACCAAGCCCACTGGACCATTACATGCCAAAAGTGGAGGGAGTGCAGAGGGGTCACGTCCGCGAGGGCGGGGCAATTGAATTATGGGTGTGAGCACGTGTCCGTGCGACCCCTCCATGCTCCCCCCGCTTTTGGCACACGATGGCAAAAAGGTTAGCCATCACTGTCCTATATGTTCTACTTGGAAATAAACCACTCTGAGATCAATAAGACTTACTCTTAAATAAGAAAAAAAATATTTTTAGACCTAATACCTTGGTTGACCTTGAGAAACTAAGAAAGGTTGGATCAGATTAGATGGGAGTTATCCAGGAAATGCCCAGGCTCTTATCTAGACTGCAAAGTGAGAACATCCTGGTAGAAGACATTGGTAAACCACTTTTTAAAGTTTTCTCCAAAATTAAAAGGATGTGTTATAAAAAATCATGTCTCTTTAGGGATACTAGGATCTGAGCTTTGCTCAAGAGAATCTCTGTTTTCTCAACTGCACATAGGATTGCAGCATCAAATTTTTATGTTATATCAGAATTGTTTATAATCCTTTGATGCAAGATTATTTTTGAACCTCTGTTATGAACACTCGGTTTATTTATAAGGAGAACGTCAGATGTCAACATCAGGATGGATGTAATGAATTCAGCAGTCATTTATTTGTTTACATTCAAAGGTCAAACCAAAGCCATAGCTATCCAACTGCAACTTTAAAATGTAAACAGAGCTCTTACTGGGAGTGTCATGTTAGGATGCTCTGAGCGAGATTCTCCTGGGAACCTCGTTCACTGGTGGGAAAAGTATGTGCAATGTCATTCCCCTATCCAGAGATGCTGGGAACTGAATTTCTAGATTCAAAGAAGCTGCACTGGGTATCCTACAGCTCCTTCTCTTCTGCCTTCCCTGGTAAATAGGAGACAAGAGAAACTGTTTGTCCTGCTAGATATTTGCTCTATGTTCTCTCTAATCAGCACTAACATTAGCAAGGGACATTGACACAGTGCCCAAGATTTGAAGCGTGAATGATAACAACTGCTAAGGTCAGAGCTTTGGAATGCACTCTGTACAGAGAACTCACTCATATCTGGAATCAAGACAGCTATAGCAATTTAGTAGACATGAATCACCAATAGTAAGTGGTTTGGAAGTGCTATATGAGGAGAATTTAAGAACCGCCCCAAGGCTGGATCAGGCCAAAGATCATCTAGGCACAGTAGCCAACTGAATGGATTTGGGAAGCTCACAAGCCCAGCCTGAAGGGTGATTGTCTCTTTCCAATGTCACTTCCCAGTAAACATGTCAAGCTGCCTATGATTCTGGAGCTAGTAGACAGCCATTAGTACAAATAGACACTGAAAAAAAAATGTTTCTCTGTGAACAGAACCTCCTCTGAAAGCCATTCAAACTGATTACCATTATTGCAATTGTGTTGAATTTATGTTTCACGAAGAAAGAAAAAAGGGAGACAAGTATAGATCTATTTCAAACTATTTAGCTCTCATCAGCTAGTCATATCTTTCTGAGCCTCAATGGCGCAGTGGTTAGAGTGCAGTACAGTCTACTTTTGCTGACTGCTGGCTGCCTGCAATTTGGCAGTTCAAATCTCACAAGGTTAACTTCCATCCTTCAAAGGTCTGTAAAATGAGGACCTAGACTGTTGTTGGGGGCAATATGCTGACTCTTTAAACTGCCTAGTAAAGCACAGTAACAGCCTACAGTAAAGCACTGTAAAGCTTTTGGGATTCGAACCTGGGCTACTTGCATATTAGGTAGATGTATTAATTTCTAAGCCATGGGCTCTCCTCCCTTTGTCAGTTATACCAGGGGAAAGTTTTTTGTCAGGGTAACCTGGTTTACCCAATTATGGGACAATGCATTATTGCATTGTTAGCAAGAATGCTTCAGCTTCATTTTACAACGTGTGAAAAGCTATTTAAATTGGCCACTCCTGAATCCTCTTAATTTAAATGAATAGTTGGCAACTTTAAAAATTCTGAGAGAAGGAGAAAAATTTCTCTCTCTCCAAAATTTCAATTAAATTTGTCCTTGCTATTTTGGAAGACTCATAGTTTGAAGCCCAGCCTATGTCCTGTCAAAAGTCTAGGCCTGATTCTCAAGTCTCCAATAAAAAGGTTTACATTTAATTTCAAAGAGTCATTAATGATGAAAGCAGGGTGTGCCACATAAATGATTGGTCGGTCCCTGGTTAAAGAGTGAGACAATCTTCCAGGAAATTGGAATGGCACATCTGAAAGGCCACCTCTGTTTTTATTGATGATACATACTGACCACTGGAATAGTCAGGAACCTTAATGGAAGAAATGTTTTCCTTTGTATTTTTTGTTTATATGTATGTGTGTGTGATTGTGTGTGATTGTGATGTGTGTAATTGATTCAGTGTCGCTCCAGGCAACTGCCTGGACAAGTCCCTGAAGATTTCTTGGCAAGATTTCAGAAGTGGTTTCGTTATTGCCTGCTTCCTACAGTTGAGGGAAATTGACTGGCTCAAATTGGCTCACACTGCTGGTTTTGTGCCAAAGGCTGGACTCACCCTCTCCCAGTTTCTTAACCACTACACCAAATTGGCTCTTTGTTTTCACTACAATCCTTTATCCAAAACAAAAAAACAAAAAACAAACAAACAAACCAGAATTATATTTTCACCTTTAGACTGGATTTATCATAAACTGAGGTTACCTTGTAGCTTCATATCCAAATCCCTCTGTAGGCAACTGAAAAGAGAAAGCTTTCACAAGCTGCACAGGGAAGTACTTTCCCCAGAAAATCAATATCAAAAAGATGGCCCGATAGCAGTGGAAGAGTCTTGTTTCAAGGTTTCCTTAAGAAATTTTCTGGCTATCGAGTAGCCTTCCCTAAACTAATCCCATGATTCATTGTTCTTTTTTTCTCTTTAAATATTTCTGCAATTTAAAAAAAAAATCCTGCATACTCTAATCCTGATGCTGTATCTGCATGTGCTGAGGTTCTCTTATAACATTTCCACCATACTGATAGCCACAATAAAAGTTAAAGGTTTCCCCTGACCAGTTGTGTCTGAGTCTAGGAGAGCGGGGTTTCTTAGGAACCATGTTGTCCAAAGACACTTCCCTGGTCATGTGACTAGCATGACTATATGACAAGTTACAAGAAATGCTGATACCTACCCACTGAAGTGGTATCTATTTATGTACTCATATTTGCAGGCTTTTGAACTGCTAAGTTGGCAGGAGCTGGGGCAAGTAACGGGAACTCACCCGGTCATGTGGTATTTGAGTCTCAAACCTGTGCTGATAAATTTAAAATTTAAATTTTTAAATTTAATTAAGGAAATTGTAATAGATGAAATAGTTTTAATGATATATTGTGATAAAAGTAGAAATGATTAAGATGTGGTTCAGAGGAACATATGGGGAAATTATTTGATGTATGAAAATGGAATTAATTGGAATAGCTATGTTTATATTTGTTTTTTTTTCTTTTTCATTAAGTATTTGAATATATAAATAGAAAAGATAAGTAACCGATTATATTAAAATGTTGGACTGTATTACTTTAGAAAATGTAAGCCATAAAATAAGTGGGCTCACTATTCCTGTAAGAATTGAACAATTGTAACATCATAAAATTAATTATTCTGATGATGGATTGGGGTTTAATATAGAATAGAAGGGAAATTGGAATTTGATTAAAATTAAAGATGAAAATGAAAGGTAAAATTGGTAAAAAAGTAGATGAAAGTGAACATTATGGCAAAAAGGAGATATAGAAATGGTAATCTTAATTGTAAAATTAAGAATTGTTTAAATTTGTTAACTGGCCAAATACTCTGATCAGCAAAAATACAGTGTGTGTGTGTGTGTGTGTGTGTGTGTGTGTGTGTGTGTGTGTGTGTGAAAAATAAAAAACTTTTTACAAAAAAAAAAGTGATATGGGATAAAGGCCATGTGCCAATATTAATGCTTGGGGCCATCTTTTAAGCAGGTTAGAAAACAGCAGCCCAAAATGCCTTTAATTCTGGAGAATATAGTAAACAAAGGCCAATGTTTAAGGAATTCCTACTGCAGCATTAACTCTGCCTTTTAGTATTCCATGTTTTGCTATAGGACAAAAAAACCAGCCGAAGTGTAGGCATTTGTAACATCACCTATTTAAATTTACCTTAACCTTTTTTAGTGGGAATTTTAAATGTTTGCATAGCTCAAATAGGATCTAAGATGCATTGTGGAGCAATGCTGAAGGAAACGTAACATCAGAACTTAACATTAAATGAGACCGACATAAAAGAATACATAAACTGGATTTGAAAAATAAATAAATTAAATAAGGGCCGACTATTGAAAGCTTCTCAAATAACACCAACCCTCCTGAACTAATAGTAATACTGGCATCATAATTTATACTAGTGTTATAGAAAAGAGCAACTAAAAGACATTTTAATGTTTCAGGCAATTTCACGACAAAAAATCAGCCAACAGCGGGACCTTAACAATCAAACTATTTTTACAGCACAACAGAGAGGTGCATCAGTAGATGTCAGAGGCAAGCAATTTCCCCTTACACGGTTATGAAAAATTTGGTCCCTAAAGACAACTAGCAAAGGAAATCATCCATGTGTAAAAGTAACCTTGCCTGCGTGCGCAGTTAATGGTGATATAAATCTGAGTGCATAGTTTCACTGATACAGAGAGTCATCATGAGCAAACTGTTAACTAAATATGGATGAGGATGTTTTTGGCATCAATAATCACAGACTGTGGAAGTATATGCATATATTGGAATTCTATATTTTTGTTACTGGCACTGTTGTTAAAAACCAAAATATTAAAAGCTTGGGGAAAAGGCATAAACACCTGCATGTTCAGTTTTTATCTTTATTATAAACCTTTCTAGGAGGCGCATTTGAATGAGCACTAAACAGCAGCTTTTCCTTATGTTTGAAGAATGCTGGGAAGACTGTTTATGTGGGAAGGAAATTATATGTTTGAAAATCTTTCTATGTGTTTAGAAACAGTTTTTTAAAAAAAAAAAAAAAAAGCATTTCCTGCAAGACAAAAGGACCAACGCTTTTGAAATCGAACATTGCAATCTAATGGGGAAAAAAATTATGCTATTAACCAATTTTCAACCACAGCTGGTCCTCGGATTTACGACCTTAATGGAGCCTGCTCATTGCAGGCCTAAGTCATGATGGTCATAAAGGAAGTCATTCGAAGACCAGACCTGTTTTTACAAAAAAAAATTGTGGCAGTCATTAAGTGAACCCGTTGTTCATTATGGGGCATTTTTTTCCAAAAATTGGAAACAAATGTTGTTACAAATCACAGTCACATGACTACGAGATGCTGCAAACAGCCATAAATGTGGGCCAAATGCAGTCATGTGACTTGGGGGAGGCAGACAGTGGAACTTTGGAACCTGGTCATAAGTATCTTTGGGGGAGGTTTGTAACTTCAACCAATCACTGAGTGACAGTTGTAAGTTGAGGACTGACTTTCTTTCTTTCTTTCTTTCTTTCTTTCTTTCTTTCTTTCTTTCTTTCTTTCTTTCTTTCTTCCTTCCTTCCTTCCTTCCTTCCTTCCTTCCTTCCTTCCTTCCTTCCTTCCTTCCTTCCTTCCTTTCTGTTAATTAGTCTCCTCCTTTGAAATTCATCACAAAAAGGACCACCTCTGTTTAGCTAGTTAGATAGTTAGTTACCGTGTTTTCCCCAAAAGTAAGACCTGATTTTATTTATTTTTGACCCCTAAAATAAGTGCTTGGCCTTATTTTGGAGGAGGTCTTATTTTGGGGTAAACACGTTAGTTAGTTAGTTAGTTAGTTAGTCTCCTATTTTGAGATTCATCACAAAAAGTGTCTCCATGACCAATCATGAGACGATCCTTACTTTCTCCATTTCCTATTATGATCCCATAGTATAGAATGGTCTCTCTGGAAAGTTAGATAGAGATAGAGATAGAGATAGAGATAGAGATAGAGATAGAGATAGAGATAGAGATAGAGATAGAGATAGAATAGAATAGAATAGAATAGAATAGAATAGAATAGAATAGAATAGAATAGAATAGAATAGAATAGAATAGAATAGAATAGAATAGAACAGAATAGAATAGAATAGAATAGAATAGAATAGAATAGCAGAGTTGGAAGGGACCTTGGAGGTCTTCTAGTCCAACCCCATGCCCAGGCAGGAAACCCTACACCACTTCAGACAAATGGTTATCCAATATCTTCTTAAAAATTTTCAGTGTTGGAGCCTTCACAACTTCTGGAGGCAAGTTGTTCCACTGATTAATTGTTCTAAGTGTCAGGAAATTTCTCCTTAGTTCTAGGATATATTGAACTTGCTTTTTTTCTCCCTTTCAGGGTGAGCAACAGTTTGCAAAGTGCAGAAAGATTGTACAAAGCAATTGTCAGCTCTTTAAGGTTGCCCAGACCAGGAAACCAGAATCATGAAAACGAATACAATTTTTAATGTGAGGTTAAACTAAAACAAAATCTTGCATGTCTGAGTGCGCCTCTCTGCTCCTGCCTTTATATTCCAGAGATTTCTGAGACATTTTTCTCTACCCCATTCCTGCTTTGGCCTCAGTATTTCTCTTATCTGACCATTGCTGTGATTGTGGTTCTTCTTCCTGTTTCCCAAGTTATTCTCATATCCCGTTGCATTCCTAATGCCAAATAAACTAAAAGAATGAGATAACAAAATATATTTAAATTTACTTTAGAGCATTATCATTCTTTATAACTTATCATCTGGATTATGCAGCCACACCAAAATGAATAAAAATTAATAAACCCCTAAAGGGGCACTGTTCTCCATATTTTTCTGTCCTTGTTCCTGTCCATATTAGTCATTTCATTTGTTGTCATTTGTTCTTTGCTGGTGAAGAAAGTTATATTAATGTCAAGATCAAGCTATTAGGTCTCTTTTACTGAATGAAGTATAAGTGATTTTTTTAAAAAGGAAGAGCTGAGAATTATTTGTACTATGTGTAATGCAAGTTCATTAATTAATTTAAACTTTAATTATCTAGAGTTTAGTGTATTTTATGGAATATCTTAATGGCAAAACCTGCTGTTGAATGACATGTTATTACTCAATTTATTAAGAGATGCATGAAATTTAGCACTATTTGCATAGGATTTACAGGGATATGGTGGCTCAGTGGCTAAGATGCTGAGTTTGTTGATCAAAAGGTCAACAGTTCAGCAGTTCGAATCCCTAGTGCTGCGAATGGGGTGAGCTCCTGTTACTTGTCTCAGCTTCTGCTAACCTAGCAGATAGAAAGCACATAAAAAATGCAAGTAGAAAAATAGGGACCACTTTTGGTGGAAAGGTAACAGCGTTCTGTGCGCCTTCGGCATTTAGTCATGCCAGCCACATGACCATGGAGTCGACTTTGGACAGCGCTGGCTCTTCAGCTTTGAAACGGAGATGAGTACCGCCCCATGAGTCGGGAACGACTAGAACCTATGTGCTACCTTACCTTTACCTTAATAGGATTAGTTCTTGTTATAGTCTTGAATTTTAGGTTGCCTTACCTCTCATACCATTCCTGATATCCTTCTGGGAAAATCCTTTCACTTTACAATTTCAGCGGTTTCTTTTTTTATTTGTATACATTTAAGACTCCTTACAGAGTAAATTTAAAATAAAGTCTTTTTTTCAAATTAAGGGCACCTTTATCAACCCAAAATTGAATATTACAAATAGCAACACTTACATCTAGTATCATCTCTTTTTAAATGATGAACTAATAAACAAGAACTAATAAATAAGAACATGCTTATGCCATCAAGAGAAGCAAGGAAATAAAAGTTTTCCAAAGGATATGGGAGCAATGAGTTGTTATTAGAAGTAATATTATATTTCTTTATAATTTAACAATAGTTTAATAAAGTAAAAACTATAAGAGAAATAAATAAAAGGAAGAATAGTAAACAATGGAAATAATAAATCAGAAAAGAATAGAAAAGAATAAGAAAGAAAAATAAGTAAGATGATAAAGAACCAGCTTCTGATCTTTGTGACAACAGTTATAAATTTTTACTTTGCCCTGTCTCTGTATGGTTACATCACAATTTCCTTCTTTCCATAAGTTACCCTTTCTAATTTTCAAACTCATAAATGACAAGTCCATTTTTTTCGTTTTCGGGAAAAAAAAAACAACTACAAGGGGTTTTCAATCATTAATAAATGTAGCTGTTGATCTTTCTCTAATCAAACATGTTCACCTTGTCATTTCTGCTAGTTCTGTCAACTTTACCAAACATTCTTCATTGTGGGTATTTCAGAGCCTTTCCATTTTGCACATATAACGTCATATGACTAATCATCTATAAAAAACACTTCCGTGTCTATTTTCTAATACACTGCCCATTAATCCCAGCCAGAAAAATTCTGATTTCAGTTAAATATTGATCTTTAAAATTTGTTGTTTTTTACAAATCCACCAGAAATGACCTTTAATGCTGTCCACGTTTCCAACATAAATTTGAAGTACTCATTTCTCATCTAAGATTGCATATGAAGCAACAAATCTTTAATCAAAGACATCAATCCTAAAGCTCGCCAGAATTTTAGCCATTTCTCTTCCATTTTTGAAGTGCAATGAACTTGAAGTAAACTAAGGGCATTTAGTTTACTGGAGGCTTGATCCCCTCTTTTAATTTTTTTTTATCCTATCCTTGTTTTTATAGACAACTCAATGCAATGAACATAACTAATACTGCTTCCTTTTCCTTTTTTCTCCACAACATCAACCCTGTAAGGTGAGTTGGGCTGAGAGAATGTGACTGGTCCAAAGGTAACTTTTATCCCTAAGATGAGACTAGAACTCAGTCTCCTGGTTTGTAGCCTATGGTTATAACTTCTCCATAAATATACCCATAATGGGAAAATCAGGGTCCTGTTTATCTGATAAGTTGCTTCTGAAGACCTGAATCTCAGATTACTCCAATTACCAAACAAAAAAATAACTGCGAAGCTACATGTTGCCTATGGATGATGGGTCTAGGAAGTTAAGACAGCATGATGGACTCCAGCTATTTCCACAGCAGACAAGGAAAATGTAATTAGTTTCTAGTACTAGCACTTAGACTTATATATCATTTCACAGTGCTTTGCAGCCCTCTCTAAGTGGTTTACATAATCAGCATATTACCCCAACAATCTGGATCCTCATTTTACAGATCTCGGAAGTATGAAAGTCAACTTTGAGCTGGTGAGAATCAAACTGCTGAACTGCTGGCAGTCGACAGTCAGTCAAAATATCCTGCAAGTGCTACATTCTAACCACTGCGCCACCATGGCTCTTCTCAACCCTTTGCCAATGCCTGAGTAAGTAATTAAGTGGGTTATCATCCTGGGCCATCATACTCAGCCTGTAGTCTACCGCTCACCTCTTCTATCAAGAGTGTAACTTTAGACACATTATTCACTATGTTAGCAAGCATAGGATGCTCTTTTCGTTCATCAAACTGCTGCAAATATATAGAAAAGAAGGTACCTTAATTGGTCTTCCGTCTGGTGTGAGCACCTCCTCTGACAGCTCCATCATCTTCAGGGCCATGAGGGCAATTGGCTTTGCATGATTCAGGTTCTGCCTGTGGAGCCCAGCCGCTACACAGTATGCATCTCCTATTGTCTCCACCTGCAGCAATCAGGCAAATCAAATGCAAACATATGATAATGAGTGGGGAATTGGTACCATTAAGTATTTACAATCACCAAATACTGTTTAAAAACATGTCAGCGGAGCATCAATAAGAGAAGCTATTAAGACAAGGGAGTATAATTACCCTCCAAGTTTGTAAACAGGCACCATCAAATCTTGACACCTCGCTGCAGTTATTTTCCATAGTGAACAAGAAACGATTGCACTCAGGACAACTTCTATAACAAAGTGAGCGATAAGAGCTTATACCAAAAGAAAGTAGATTGTTTGGATTATCGTTACACAGATTACTGGATGTGTAATACCAGTATAAAAAAGTGCCAATGTGCTTTTTCCAAAGGTGCTTTTTTCAAGAGGCAACTGGACTTTCTGGTTTTTCTTTGAAGATGTTTCACTTCTCATCCAAGAAGCTTCTTCAGCTCTGACTGGATGGTGGAGAATGGAAGGATTTATACCCCTTGCAGCAGACAGTCATTTGCATTATTTTAGCGGGTTGTTAAGGTCACCTGGAGGTTTATCTGTGTCATCAGGGTCACCTGAGTGCTGCAAATGGGTGTGGGGCCTTCTTGGAAGTGTTGAAAGGACTGTGTTGTAGATTGGAGTTAGATGATGTTGTATCCCTCCCCCTCTGTTGACAGAGGGCTGTTCAAGTTTGACATAGATGGCCTCTTTAACCCCTCTTTCAAACCAGTGCTCCTCTCTGTCCAAAATATGAACTTTGTTGTCTTAGCTCTCTCAACCGACCCCCACCCCACCCCCACACACACACCTTTGGGACAACCATGACCTGAATGACTGAGAATCTCCATAAACATGTCTACATGTTTTGCAGCTGTGGTTCACATTTTTGTTTAGACTGGGGCCCATTCTCAAGGTATTTATTTTTTTCTTTTAATTATGTTACAAGGGTTATAGACAGCTTCCATCAGAATCAACTCTCAGAGGCATACTAGTACCACCTTCCTAAATAAGAGTAAAGCAACCAACAAAATACAGAATCCTTATAATTCCACAATGTAGATAGTCCTCACTTAACAATTCAAATTAACTTAATGATTAAATCACCTAATAATTAAATTCAGTGGCCATTCAAAGTTATGATGACGCTGAATAAGGAGACTTATGACCGGTCCTTGTAGTTCCAGCCATTGCAATGTCTCTGTGATCACAATTCAGGCACTTGGCAACTGGCTCACAATTATAACAGTCACAGCACCCTGCAGTCACATGATTATGATTTCTAACCTTCCCTGCCAGCTTCGAACAAGTTGACAAGGAGGTCACAAATAGTGATCACAATCGCATGATATCATGCTTAACAACTCCACAGGATTTGCTTAACAATAACAACTTGAACTGCTGCAACTGCAGTCATAAGATGACACAATTATAAACTTCACAACTGGACTTTATGCTATGCTTAATGTTGGAGTTGTTGATCCCAATTACTGTTGTTAAGCAAGGACTTGTGTCATAGTATAGGATCAGGAGGACATCAATGTTTTCCTAAACATAACTAAAACATCTTCCCTCTGGAGTTCGGAGATGACTAAAGTGCAGAAGGATGACAGCACTTTTAATTTAATATATGGGTGGTTTTGTGGGGATTTGTCTGTGAAGATTTTCAGTCATCCAGGTCATGTTTGTCCCCAAAGAGACACTTGGACTTTCTTTGTTTTTCCTTGAAGACGTTTTGCTTCTCATCCAAGAAGCTTCTTCAGTTTTGACTGAATGGTGGGGAATGGAAGGATTTATATTCCTTGCAGTCATCTGGTCATTAGCACTCTTTCTGAAAATTGTTGAGGTCACTCATTGGGGTTTATCTGTACCTTCAGGGTCACTTGAATCAGAGTACAAATGGGAGTGGGACTGCTGAAAGTAGTGTAGACGAGGGATAGGTTGTATCGTACCCCTACCCCTCTGTTGAGAGAGGGTTGTTCAATTTTAACAACCCTCTTTCAAACCAGAGGTCCACTCTGTCCAGAATGTGGACTTTTGTAGAGAGATTTTTTTTTAAAGGAAATCTGAATCTCTATTTTACAGAGACGTGAAGCAGATGGAGTCAATTATCTTACTTGTCCTAAGGAGAGATTCTTAAAGGGAGGAGAAGAATGCCAAGCTGACTTTGATTTGGATTCTTCTTTAGTATTCAATCCCTGGCAGTGCAGGCTAACAATTTGCAACATTAGTATTTTAACTGGTACACAGTCATAATTCCACCCGAAGGCTTGTAGATCAGAGGAAAGGCACAAGAGAAAGGAAGCAAATAATGCAAGTCCAGGCTAGGTAATTTTCTTTTTTCTTTTATTAGGGTTCCTGCTTTGAATTGAACCTTTAAATCACAGAGAAACAGAGCAAATATTTTGCAAGCAAATTTTCATCTCTCTCTTTGTTCACAGAAATGCAGCCTTAAAATATTGTTAGAAGTCCCATGGTTTTAATCAGAAATAGAGGATGAAAGTCTTAATACCAGCTCAGGGTTACCAGATGCAGGCTGCAAAAAAAATCCATCTGGAAACTGAATGAATTCCTAATCAAGTTAATTAAGATATTCTGTAGTGACAATGTATATTCTTGCTATCTATCTATCTATCTATCTATCTATCTATCTATCTATCTATCTATCCATCCATCCATCCATCCATCCATCCATCCACACACACATAATATATACATACATATGCACATATATATGTATATTGGTGTGCGCGCGCGCACACACACACACACACGGAGAGAGAGAGAGTGTATAAGAAACTGTCATCATGTTCAGTGGACTTCATATCTTAGTGTACACATATGGGCTTTATCTAAAGATTAACTGATTTGGAAAACATTGTTTTAATAACCCAAACTCATTTGGGTATTGACTATAACTTCCCACACTGCCATTGCAATTGCTATAGGTGGCTTATATCTTAAATATTACTATCAGGTAATAAATATTCCTAGGCTATACTGGTAATAGAGGGGAAGTTGCTAACTAAGGTGAATGCCAGTAAATGTCTGCAGACAGAACCATGATGTACATGTGCGTATCAGTCATTCAGGGTAGACCAGACTAGAAAAACTGTAGTGGAATGTAGTCTGGATTCCCAGGAGGAAGGAGTTGCATTTCAGGGTGCAAAGAGGCAGTAGAGCTTGGAAAGTGTGGTCCGCATGAATAAGATTAAAACAGTTCCTCCCTAGCTGTCCCCAGAATATATCTGTAGTTGTGCAAATAGTTGCTTTAATCAGGCAAGATTCTGTCTTTAGCTGAAGAACAATAAAGGAAAATACTCTTAAATAACAGGTTGTTCTTGATTCTTGGGGCCAGACAGAAACCAAAATCATGATTGCTAATATTACTTTTTTTTTTACAGTAACAGAATCTTGTAAGTCGAAATGTGTCCCCTCCCCCCATCCTTTATCTTCATGACAATTAAGGAGAGACTTGTCTGAGATGCTTACTTGGATTACAATTCTATCTTAGACTCAAATTTTTTTTCAAATTCTTCTCAAATGTCTCAGTATTGTCTTTGTAGCTGCTCTTCTTACTATTCCTCAAAATTATTCCTCTGCCCATTACAGTGCACTCTAACTTATTTTACTTTCATTTTGTGTATATCATTTTTTTTCTTGTACCAACTTCAAATCAAAGAGGATAACAGAAGCAGCATTACTTGAACCAGTGGTGAAATCTGAACCAGTTTGCTACCGGTTCGCTGGCCGCACATGCACACCAAACACACACTGTGTGCACATGCACAGTGCGCACCAAATGCACGCTGTGTGTTTAAAAAGCTACAGGTTCAGTTGAACCGGTAGTTTAAAAAGCTACTGGTTCGGTTGAACTGGTAGTTCACTACTGGTTTGGTCAAATCAGTAGTTTAAAAAAGCTACGATCCGACAATCAGCTGTGTCACATGGTTTAGCTTTGCTAGAAAGCAGGATTTCCTAGCAAAACTAAAACCGCATGGCACAGCTGATCATCGGATCATAGCTTTTTTAAATTACCGGTTTGGTTGAACTGGTAGCTTTTTATCACTACTGGTCTGCCCGAACTGGAGCGAACCGGTAGGATTCACCCCTGACCTGACCTGAATTGCACAAATCAAGATAAACAGATGGCAGCATCAAGACATTGAGAAATCTAGAGGTCATCCAGAATTGTGCATCCCCAGACAAGACAATCAGCAATGTACTAAAGATCTGATAGTGGCCTGTTATTTGGCTCACTGGAACCCTTCTCTCTCCACTACCACCTAAAATAATAGTTTTTCAAGAAGACATATGTAATTAAATGATTTTGCTTTTCTGTTTTTTCTCACCCAGTTGCAAAAGTAAAAAAGCTAATGGAAAGACTTCACTGCTTAGTACTTGGGAGCTGTTCACAGTGCTGGAAGAGAATTGGTTGCACAGTATTTCAATAAACTCCATATATGGTTGGTAGAGTATGAGTAGTTGAGTAGTCCAAGGGAGTCTTTTCTGTCCACTTATCAAGGCTCCCTCCCTCCCTCCCTCCTCCCTCCCTCCCTCCCTTTCTCTCTCTCTCTCTCTCCCTCCCTCCCTCCTTCTCTCTCTCTCTCTGTCTGTCTCTCACACACACGGTTGGATAGCATGGTTGCTAGAACGTTGCCTTTGACTCAGGAAACCAGGATTAAAATCCCAGTTGATACCTTCCCTATTGACAGGGATCCTTGGGCAAAGGCCTCCTAATTTTCACTTGCCTACCTCAAATTATGAAAATGGCATAAAGTAGAGGAGTCATGACAGCTTGGATGACACCCGGATTAACAAGATCTGCATCAGATGTTGGAGAACCTGGTCAATCTGATGATAAGTGAGCTACTGGAACAAACCATACATGGTTAAGGCAAAAGCACCTGGGATTGATGGAATGCTATTACAACGTCAGACATAATGAGCAGGAAAATATGAGGGAACTTTGGATGGACAGAAGATTGAATCCACTGAGAAACAGCCAGTTGCCCAATGCGAATATGAGGATGCTACGTATTATCATATATGGTGGACATGTAAAAAAAATTAAGGCTTTTTGGTATGGTGGATTATCCAAAATATTTTAAAGAAAAAGATAAAATTTACTTCACAGTTATTCTTGTTGGGTATAATTACAGACTGTATGGTAATAGAGACTAAGTTGCTCTTAAACTTCATAACAGCAGCCAGACTTTTGGTGGCGCAGTACTGGAAGAAGGAGGATTTACCTACTATTGAGGAATGAACTTTAAAAGTAGCGAATTTGGCAGAGATGGAGAAAATTTCAGCATATTTGAAGGACCACTCAAATGAAAGATACGTACTAGAGTAGAGAAGATGGATTGATTATATTCAAAACAAGTATCGGACTAACAAGTTACAAATAGCTTATGAATGGAATATTTAACCAAATTTATAGTTTTCTTTTTTCTTTGAATTATGTGTTGTTAGATCAAAAGGGAGTTAAAGACCAAGAGTGAGTTGGGAGTCTGTAGAATGTTAGTGTATTTTAGTTTAGGATTGTTATATGCTATACCCTGTATTTGTTTTGGGAAGTCCAGGGAGGGGAGGGGGGAGGGGGGTGGGTGGGTGAGGGGGGAAGGAGGGGAAGGGTGTGTGTGTGGGGGGGAAATGTTTGTATTTCTGATAAAACTTTTTTAATAATAATAAAAAAGGAACAGCCAGTTTGCCCAATGCTTCAACATAGTGGAAGCTGATTCACAAGCTGAGACAGAACATTACACCTCAGACTCAAGAAGACCCCAAAGAACAAGTGGATGTGAAGCCAACACCTGAAGCTGGAATGTCACTAAAACCCTCTCCATTCCAGAGCATAGTTGCTGATATGTGGTATGAGATTGTGGATAAACTAGCTAGAGTTAACCCTCGAGACCTGTTACCAAGGCTCAGTGGAAAGGTATATTTTAGTGTATTTTTTATGTCATAAAATGTTTTATAAAATTTTCCATATTTCAATTCCTCAGGAATCATGGCTCCTGGATTTTAGGTGCATTCCATAAATTAATCCAACTGAGGTACATTGTTTCAAAACATTTTGCTCTACGAATCACTGTTTTGCTCAGTTAAAGATTACAGGACAGAGAGCTTTAGTACATAGATTCTTTCACTTGTTCTTCTTGTGGCTCAAGTTTCAACAAGGGCTTATACATTTTAGCAATATCATATTATTAGTATATAATTCTATTACTTTGTTCAAAACCATAAAATATTTTATCTACTTTAAATTTTTCTGGTAATTTTATATGAGAAAACCACAAGGACATTCTTCTATTGTCAAATTTTCTCTTGATTTTATTTTACAATCCCCTTGAGCAAATTCTAGTACATTACAATAAGTTCGCTATTTATGTTTATTTATCTTTTCTTGTCTTTCAAATGCTTTTTGCAACTGAGCCACAAGGGTATTTTCAAAATGTATATTTATTCCATACTCTTAAGAATGGGCTACTTGACATAATGATTTTTAACATCTACATTACTCCCTTTTTACAACCCTGTAATCCCTTAATTCGGGTAGAGTCGAGGTGACTGAATGGAGCTGAGCCTTTACTGGCCAGATCCCCTTCCTGATGCCTGTGTGGAGTTCGCAGCAGATATTTTTTCTTTGCACATTAGGATAGAAACATCTGCGACTCCCTAGTATTAAACTCTAAACTTTTCAAGTGAGAGGTGAGGGTCTTTACCACTAGGTCACCACAGCGCTTATTTTTAAAATCTACGTTAAAAGGTAACTGTAAAGGTTCCTCTCACATATGTGCTAGTCATCCTGACTCTAGGGGGTGGTCTCATCTCCATTTCAAAGCCGAAGAGCCAGTGCTGTCCAAAGACGTCTCCATGGTCATGTGGCCGGCATGACTAAATACCAAAGACCCATAGGACGCTGTTACCTTCCCACCAAAGGTGGTCCCTATTTTTCTACTTGCATTTTTTAACATACTTTCGAACTGCTAGGTTGGCAGAAGCTGGGACAAGTAATGTGAGCTCATCCCATTATGCAAAACTAGGGATTCGAACCGCTGAACTGCCGAACTTTCGGTCAACAAGCTCAGCGTCTTAGCCACTGAGCCATCGCATTCCAAAAAATCCATATTATCTGAGAGTAAATATCCATGCCACCCAAATCTCAGATCATGTCCTTCTTACTCAAATAGCCTTCTATTTATTAACGTTCTCCCACTCTTTTATCCAAGCAGAACAACAGAATGCAAAATTTCAGATCTGGTAGACCCAACCTCCCTCTTTCTTTTGCATCTTGTACAGTAGTATCTTATATTTTTTTTGCCCTGCCATATAAATTTAGATATATCTTTGCCATTGTTTAAATGGTATCTCAAATTGTCAAAATAGGTATTGCCTGAAACAAAAATAACATTCTAGGTAAAAAAAAATCATCTTAACCACTAACATCCCCTTTTAACGCATCTTGTTTTACGTCATTTCATGTCATAATAAAGCTATTTTGAAATAACAAATTGTTCACGTTTATCATAATTATACCCAAATATTTTACCTTCTTCTCAACCTTATAGGTTGTCTTATTCATCAGTTTTCTTAGATCTTACTGTGTCTCCCTGAAAATAAGACCCTGTCTTATATTTTTTGAACCCCGAAATAAACACTTGGCCTTATTTTTGGGGAGGTCTTATTATTTTGGGGTGTGTGGAACAAGATGGGGCTTGTTGGATGGGGCTTGTTTGGGGTGTGTGGAACAAGATGGGGCTCCTCCAATCTTAACTGATTTCCAGCTCTGTCTCCCTAACCCTAACCAGAAGAAATGGCGGGGACTGCCTGCACATGCATTTAAATATTTTCAGGGAGGGCTTATCTTAGTGCATGCGCTCAAAAACCCAATTGGGCTTATTATCAGGGGAGGTCTTATTTTAGGGGAAACAGGATACATTTTCATGTTTTTTGCTAACATCTTTCGCTTCTGTTTATTAATCTTCAGTAAAAGGAAAGCCATGAATTCTGAGAGACTATTTTCTATCCACCTGTCATGGTTTCCCTGAAGAGTTCATCCTTGAAAGGAGCAGGAGCATAAGGTCAGGCCCAGGAGGCCACTGCAGGTTTACAGCATTCAGTAGAGAAGGGAGACAATTCAAGCCACATTGCGGAAAATATAATTGCTGGTGTGGATAAAATAGCTAAGGTGCCTTTCCTGGTTGTTAAAAAAAAACAGTTCCCTAAAATATGTAGTATCTGTCTATAGTTAAAGGGATCTGCATGAGTGGAGAGTATTCTAAAACTAGTTCATAAACTAAGAGGTCTGTAAACATTAGAGTTGCTTCAGTGGGTTAACACATATTATATGTGTCACTTTCCAGCTAATTAGTAGTATAGATCAATGTTTCTCAGCCACAGCAACTTTAAGATGTGTGGACAATGTCTATGAAGACTACAATCTTAAAGTAGCTGAGATTGAAAAACGCTGGTATAAGTAATATCTATCTATCTATCTATCTATCTATCTATCTATCTATCTATCTATCTATCTATCATTTCTGCATGCATGCAGTTGTTTCCCTTGTTTTGGCGAAATATTGGGATAGCATGGCCATGGTATATCATACACAGGAATATTAAAGATCTCCAACATACAGATAGCCTTGACTTACAATTATTTGTTTAGCTGCAGTTCAATGTTACAATAGCACTGAAAAAAATGACTTACAACTGGTCCTCATATTTACAACCATTAAAGCATCATGATCAAAATCCAGGTCCTTAGTAACTGGTATGTATTTATGATAGTTACAGTATCTAGGATTGTGTGGATTGGTATTTGCAATCTGACCAGTTGGCTTCTAACAAGCATCATCAGTGAAGGAAACTGCATTTGCTTGATTCACTTAACAACTACAGTGGTTTGTTGAAAAACCATGGCAAAAAGGTGGTAAAATTGGGTGCGACTCACTTGATGGCAAATCTGGTCCCAATTGTGATCATAAAATCGAAGACTACAAGAATCTGTCATCTCTCCATGTGGAAACTGCACGTTCATCTTTCAATGCCCACTGAAGAGCTTCAATTTGCCTTCTTGAACTAGACCTCTTTTCTCTCAAACAGTTTCTTTTCTTTTTTTAATTTATTCTTTGTTTTCTGCATTGTCTGTAACTGAGATGGCCTGTAATTTATCTCTCAAATGGAGCAAAACAAATATCTAAACCATCCATGTTGCAGAAGTTAAAGACACTGAAGGGGGAGATAATTTAGGAATAACATTGAAATGATAGCAACATTTAACAGGTGGCAATATAGAAAATTATTTGCAGAGGGGAAAAACGAACAAAGTAGAACATATCTTTGCAGAAAAAAGTATCTATATGTTGTGATCTGTATCTTAAGATCATATTGGTCCCTGGAGGCTTTATGGAAGTTGCCATTCTTTGATGCCACTACCTCTCTTTTCCTAACAATCAAAGAATAAGACGACAGAATGTTCTTTAGTCTTTGCAGGAGACTGCCAATAAAATTACCCACCTCCATTCTTTTTGCTAGGCTGCATACCTTTCATGTTTTTTTTTAATTTCCTTTCAAGAGCAGATGGAAGGGGCTGCGAGAATGGTGAATTGACTTAAAGAAGGCATATGTTTGCCTTACATTGCTGCAGCCATCAGTAATTCCTTGGGAAATTATTTTTATGGTCTAGGCTACTCAACTACTTTTGTTCACCACAGTGGAGATACGGCAGTTGATTAGACTTACTTAATTAAGTCTTTCCATCACAGTTTTCAGAGAGAGCTGAAATACATCTGAAAAATAAAATCACCTAGATCAGGGCTGTCAAATTTCTTGCCCGGGAGCTGGATGTGTCAAGTGCTGACCATGCCCACATCCAGTTTAACAAAGGGGGGGAAAGTCATGATATGTCATGTGATGATGCCACGATGCAATGAGTTTGACATCCCTGACCTAGATGGACGCACTCCGCACCAGCGTCTTTCAACTTGGCATATTTAAGATATGTGGACTTGAAATCCCAGAATTCCCCAGCCAGCCATATTAGAAACCCTGTCCTATACCTTTGAATGAAATGCAGTTGGGGAGGATAGAGGACATTTTACCTACCAATGTATGCAGACATTAAAATCATACCAAACAAAACATGTGAACAGGGAAACAGTGTACAAATTCAGGCACCTGGAAAGAACTCTAAAAACATTACTGAGAAGGTATGGATCTAAGATGACTTGGTCAGCAACACTAAGTGAATTGTTTGGATGGTAAGATAAAAGCAGATTCATGCAATTCACACTTCCCCAACAAACTGAATTTCATGTTGATCTTCATGTAGATACTTACTTCTTTTAACAAATCAGAAATGAACTGAAGGAAATTAAGATTGGTAAAAGTAGAAATCAAGTAAAGTGAATGTCTGTAGAGATTCTCAGTCATCCAGGTCATGGTTGTCCCAAAGGTGCTTTTTCAGGAGGCAACTGGATTTTCTTGTTTTTTTTTCTTTTGAAGACATTTCACTTCTCATCCAAGAACCTTCTTCAGTTCTGACAGGAAAGTGGGGAATGGAAGGGTTTATATTCCTTGCAGACAACTGGTAATTTGAGATGAACTCCCTTTGAATGATGTGGGAATAGGAATGGATTTCCAGAGAAAAAATTGCAGACTACAGGAACCAGGAGCACTACTCGGGTGACCCTGAGGACACAGATAAACCTCCAAGGGCTTCAAAGGACCCTCTAAAATGGTCCTTTGCAAGGAATATAAATCCTTCCATTCCCCATTATCCTGCCAGAGCTGAAGAAGCTTCTTGGATGAGAAAGTCCAGTTGCCTCCTGAAAAAGCACCTTTGGGACACTTAAATGAACTCATGAGATTTAAAATCTTATCCATATTGCCATCAATCTGAAACTTCCATCCAGTATCTCCATCTTTTTCTTCACATTTGCTTAGTTTACCTCCTTATTGGAGAAGCTGAATTCAAAGTAAGAGCTGAATAGTTTTATCATTTCTTGTCGATTGTTGGAATGTCGCAATCTTAACTGAGCCTTTGGTATACTGATTCTTTTTCTTTTGAATGTATCTCTTGTTTTATTGGATTTGAAGAAACCCTTAGCCAACTCTAGACCTTTATTCTTTGTAGCATTTTTCTGTAATTCCATGTTATCTTGCTCTTTCTTGGTGAGTATTCTTCTTTCCAGTTAGCAGATGGTTTTTCTCTTGTTTTGTTTTGTCTCCCTAAGTTTTTTGTGATGCAACATTGACTTCTTCTCCTGATGTGTTTACTTCCCTGCTGGAATTGTTTGCAATTGTGTTTTAGTATCATGTATCTCATGCTGAACACCTTTATTCATTAGAATCCTACTTAGTTTTCTTCTGAGTTAATTAAAACGCATTTTCTTTAAGTCAGTACATTTGAATACATTCAACTTTAGTTTTGCTTCAAACAAAGAATCCCTGCATTATATTATCACTTTTCTCCAAAATTTTTGGTACTTCTCCTTCTCCATCTATGTTTGCTCTACTAGTAAGCATGTCCATTTTAAGTCCATTTTCTAAAAGAAAAGGTTTGCCACCAAGGATGGTCAGGAATTCCCTGGAAGAATCTATCTCCCAACAGATGTTGCCATGATTACAGCTTTCATTACTGCTGCTATACGTCTCTCAAAGATCTACAATTTGCTTTCAAATCTTTTCTTGGTTTGGCAGGCAATAAATGTGAGCAATAGTATTATATTGGTTCCTTAACTTTTTTCCTTACTGCTGCTAACTTTAAATCCAATTGATCAAATTTTATCCTCTGTAGACATAGCATTAAAATGCCTTTAATGTTAGACAGATGTTTGCTTCATTAGTCTTGTCATAATTTATTTTCACTGACAAATTTACTTAGTAGGCCTCAACTCCATTATAATGGTTTAATCAAATAATACTAAAGCCAAAGTATGAATACTGTACGTATAATGCTGATTATAAAAGGCCAAATCAAACACTGGAAAAACATGGATAATTTTTCAACTTTCTCCTTAAAAGGAAAAGTGAAGGAATGGTAGGATGGCACTTTCTGTTCAATTTGAAGCCCTTCTTGTTCAGGTTGTCCTCACAGAACAAAAGGAATATATATGAAAGATACATATATTTAGAATGATTTTGAGAAGTGATAAAGATTTTGAAATCAGTATTTGTTTCTCCTTCCTTCCTTCCTTCCTTCCTTCCTTCCTTCCTTCCTTCCTTCCTTCCCTCCTTTTCTTTTTCTTTCTTTCTTTTTTCTCTCTCTTTTTCTGTTTTTTTTCTCTTACTGTTCTACTTCTTAACAGAGTCTGCTCTTTATAAAGACTCCTGAAATATTTTTCCTATCAGTTAGTTAAAACCATCTTACGATTTTTTTTTCTAAAGCATTTAATAACTTACTGATAGTGGAAGGATGTGTGTTTCCTTGATCATTTAAGACATCAATATGCCACTTCCATCCCTCACTACTATAACATGTGGCTCCAACTAATAATAAGTTTACTAATTTTCCACTTGAAAAAACCCAACTCTGGAATACAAAAATATAAATAGCTTGTACATTTGGGATACAGAACTCAAACTCAAGCAACATTTGCACTCACTTGGCCTGTTGTTCTAATCTTAATAATCACTGATGTGTTTAGCCAGTCAGAGTCGGTGTGTGGAAGGGGAGATAAGTGTATTTGCTATTGATCCTTTTTATATATAATGGTGTTTCTAGGGCTAGTGCTGTGACTGTAATAAATGAGAATAAATAAATAAGGGTTTGTTTTATAAGGTTTGCGCAAGCCGGTTATCAAAGGCAAAGCCTACAACTTCACAATAAAAGGATAAATGAACTAAGCATGAATAAATAGACAAGCTAATTTTAAGGAGTTGTATTTCATATGCCACAGAGGTTTTGCTATGAAACCTATTTAGATTTGCTCTTAAGTAACCTTCTTATCTGCATTTTAAAAATGCAACCAAGGATGCAATCAAAAGGAGGAGAAAAACGCATCTGAACTGAAAATACATCTCTTTTTATATGAGGACAAAAGTGAAGAAGCATCACCTCCTTTGTTTACAACACTGTGTGGTTGATCTAAAAGTTGGACAAAAGGCAAAGCTATCAAGTCAAAGAGTAATAAGGTAAGGTTAGTAGCAGACTTGGGTGAAGAAGTAGATAAAGTGTTTCACACTGCAGAAATGGTACCATTCATCTCAATGAAGTGTAACAATTAACTTCATCAAAGCTTGTGATGCTTCTAAAATTTCTATTATGCATAGCAAACTCTTAGACTTATATACCGCTTCATGGTGCTTTACAGCCCTCTAAAAGCAGTTTACAGAGTCAGCCTATTGCCCCCAACAATCTGGGTCCTCATTTTACCGACCTCGGGAAGGATGGAAGGCTGAGTCAACCTTGAACCAGTGAGACTCAAACTGCCGAACATCTGGCAGTTGGCAGTCAGCAGAATTAGCCTGTAATACTGCATTCTAACTACTGTGCCACCACAGTGCAGCCACCAGCTTGTCCAATAAGCTGTTGAAAATGTGGAAATTAGCTGGGTGAGGCTTTGTGATAAAATGTAGTAGGGAGGTGGATTCCTACAAAGAGGGGGTACATTCCAGAGAAGTAAGAGGCAACTCAGTCTGGATGTTATGAAGGGAGTGAAGACAGCCCTGCTTAATAGTTTCCAGAGTATATAGCAGATGCAGACAGTGAAGTCCACAGTCTGGCATGATATTATCTGTGGCACAGTGGTTAGAGTGCAATACTGCAGGCTACTTCTGCTGACTGCCGGATACCTGCATTTTAGCTATTCCAATCTCACCTCAGGCTCAAGGTTGACTCAGCTTTCCATCCTTCCGAGGTGGGTAACATGAGGACCCCCAGATTGTTGGGGACAGTCGGCTGACTATGTAAACAGAGAAAGCTTTAAAGCACTGTAAAGTATATATAAATCTAAGTGCTATTGCTATTACTATAGGTGTGAATGTGAGAACTCAGCTTGGAAGAATCATACGTGTTATGATTTTTGGCCCTATTTTTTTCACATTTCTCTGAGGAAGGGAAATGTACATGTGCAAATTTGTGTTCTCTATGAGAGTGGTTTATGTGTTTGCCACAGAGAATGATTGTTAATAGAGACTGTAAATTTTGAATGGGGTATCTTATTTAACAGGTGAGCAAGAGTAACTTAAAGTTATTAATTGAAGTAATACATCTTCTTTCCCACTTGGCCTCATCTTCGGGGGGGGTGGGAGGGGAGAATGTAGTTTATAGAGACAAGTGTAAATACATATGTATATGTAGCTCTGTGTTTGACACATACATTCATTGGATGTTTATATTAGTGGGAACATAAGATCTTCAAGATCTTATGGTTGACAGATTTGGGAAGTTGGGTTCCTGAGAATTTTTCTCAGTTTTATTATGTTATGATTGATTGGTTTGTTGTACGTTGTTCAAAGCTAATTATCTTAAATTTAGGGTTAACTTCATTTTGAGGAAATACAATATATAAATATATAAATCTGTAGTCAAATTCTGATCAATTTCCCAGTAAACATGCAGAAGATGTATGTAGATTTCTATTAGAGTAATTGCATATGAATATTTAGATGCTTTCCTGACTTCACATAGTTAGTAGAGTTAGAAGTAACTCTGGCAGCGAATTAAATTAGAAATGACTGTATCTACAAATATTAAATATAATTGAGAATGAATGGCTACAACGCAAAATGTAAGCTTTTAGTTTCTGCTCATCTAAGAAATTGTGACAGGTTTGGAAAAGTAAGAGATAAACTGCTTTATTTTTTTAATGCATCTTTGTGCACTTGTGAGATCTACAACATACTAGAAGTATTTTCTGATATAATTAATCCTTTAAATGACATTAATCCTTTGGTCAGATCATTTTAATGCCATTTTAAACATTGTTTCCGTTTCTGCATGATAGTATTTTGGAATATTGATTCTGTTTAGCAGCCAAAAATTCTGTTTTGCCAGACCGTCTTCTGAACTCTGTTGGCACATATGGGTTAGTTTCATGAACTGGGCTAAGATGTGGTTCATCAAACTATATTCACAATAGCTGATTTACAGAGAATGTTAAACTATAAACTATGCTTTGCTTTTTTCATGCAAAGGAGAAAAATCAGGATGGATATGCTACAAGAAGAGGGAAAGAGAAAAAGAAGGGATGGAACTTCCTGGTAGGAAAAAAATATGAAGGAAAGAGGTAACTGAGCAGGGCAGAAGAGAGATTAGCTTTATTTGGGTATAAGGATTATGTTCACCAGATACAAAAACCACGGGGGCGCAGTGGTTAGAACACAGTACTGCAGGCTATTTCTGCTGACTGCCAGCTGCTTGCAATTTGGCAGTTTGAATCTCACCAGGCTCAAGGTTGACTCAGCCTTCTATCCTTCCGAGGTGGGTAAAAAAAGGACCCAGATTGTTAACTCTGTAAACTGCTTAGAGTGGGCTGTAAAGCACTGTGAAGCGGTAAATAAGCCTAAATGCTATTGCTACAACCTTTAACCCTAACCATTTCAAGCAACTGCTAACCTTTGAGCTAATCTTCAGAGGCATTAAAACCCCACAAAATTACTTGGAAAGGGAAAAAGATCATATCCTATTGTAAAATGTAGTACATATAACTAGACCGGCATATTTTCTCTGGCATGTAAGTGTTGCACACTTACAATGTCAGAATATTGTATTATACAGCAGCATTTATTAGGGATCAGCAACAGCTCACTGTCATATGGATCTTCACTTGCAAATGTGTATCAGTTCATTATTACATCCTGTGTCAAATGGCTTTGGCTATCTCTAGTGAATTAGGAAAGTTAGAATCTAATTCAGCTATTCCCTCTGGGAGTCGTCAAACATGATTCTTGTTATAGCTAGACAGCCATCGGCTATTCTAGTTAGGGAGTGACAGAAACTGCAATCAGACCTACCAACTCAGTAGCAGCTTGGAGAAGGTGGATCTAATTCAATTTTACAGGTCTAAGATACTGAGTTTGAATTGTTGAATCAACTGATTTACACAAGGCAGACAATTTTCCCAAGTACATACAGCATAAGATTGCGTGTGTATTCTGTGACAGAAATCAGAAGTTCCTGAGCATAAAGAATATTTTATAGAAAAGCAACTATTCCTCTATGAAATATTCTCCTACAAGAGCTAAGAACAAATGCTACAAAGCTGCAACAAGTACACTCAGCAATTTATTATTACAGTCTTAGACCAGAGACCATAACAAGTTTTAGAATCAAACATAAAAATAATAAATAATTGCAGCTGGAGGCTTCTGCTTTATTATTTCTATGTAATAGGGCTGCAACAGCCAATGGATTAAATATTCAGTCATGAAATGTTTTGTTTATAAAAAAGGATTGTTATATTTAATCAAATAAGGTAGCTATTAATTTTATTAATGGTTAAAATGAATTATACTTAATACAACCTCTTGTAGGTACAACTTCAACAGCCATTCCCCATTTCTTCTATACAAGGAGTAAATGCCTACTTTAGATATGATTAGAAGAAACAATTCCAGTTAGAAGGAGCTGTTGCCATTTTCAATTATTGCTTATTTTATGAGTGGGACAGGAGGGATTCCTCTTTCGTCACATATACCTTGGCAAATAGAACTGTATGCAATATTTCAAGTATGGAACATTGCAACATAGGCAGTTTTATTTTCAACCCATTCCTAATGAACACTAGCATAGAATTTGCCTGTTTCTCAGCCACCATGTTGCATACGATGTCTGTAAACATTTCTAAAGCAAATCTGAAATTAAGATTTTGAAGTACATTTAATAAATATTCTTGAAAAAGGATACAACACTAAGAATTGATGTCTGATCTTTCTTGTTTCTTTTCCTTTTTCCATCTATGCTATGTCTTTTATAATATAAACCCAGGGACTGCGATTATCTTTCTTTTAAAATTAATCTGTAAAATAGTCTGGGGAAACACTTTTGATAAATCAGCTAGAGTGTGTGTTGGGCCATGTGAGAATTTTCTTAAAATTGAATTCCTACAGAAGTTTCTTTGATGAGATGCAAATCTATGCAGATTCAATCACTTAAAAAATATGTGATTCCTCTTCAAAGATTAACTATTTGTATGGATGATGTAGCTCAAGCCTTATTTGCCCCCAGGCCATTATGATGATGAAAATAGATAGATAGATAGATAGATAGATAGATAGATAGATAGATAGATAGATAGATAGATAGATAGATAGATAGACAGACAGAGCAGAGTAGGATAGAATAGGATAGGATAGGATAGGATAGGATAGGATAGGATAGGATAGAATAGAATAGAATAGAATAGAATAGAATAGAATAGAATAGAATAGAATAGAATAGAATAGAATAGAATAGAATAGAATAGAATAGAATTCTTTATTGGCCAAGTGTGATTGAACATACAAGGAATTTGTCTTGGTGCATATGCTCTCTAAGTACAGATACAATACTAAAGAAAAGATACATTTGTCAAGAATCATAAGGTACAACACTTAATGATAGTCATAGGGAAACAGTCAATATAAATCTTAAGGATACCAGCAACAAAGTTACAATCATACAGTCATAAATGGGAGGAGATGGGTGATAAGAACGATGAGAACATTAATAGTAATGCAGACTTAATAACTAGTTTGACAAATAAGATAGATAGATAGATAGATAGATAGATAGATAGATAGATAGATAGATAGATAGATGATAGATAGATAGATAGATAGATAGATAGATAGATAGATAGATGGATGATAGATGGATGATAGGTGGATAGGTGGATAGATAGATAAGTTTATCTATCTCTCTGTGTGTGCGTGTGTGTGAAAGTTAACTAGTAGCTTCTGAGACTGACAGGGTGGGGTTCAAAACAATTGAATTGTAAGCCAACTGGAGTCATTGAGTGAGATGGGTGCTTTAGAAATTGAATAAACAAATAAATAAATGAGAAACCCAGATTCATTCTTTTTACTTAATCAAAGACGCAAGTAAACCATCCCCAATGGAAGCTAAAAGCCAACAGAAAGTTCCTCTCTTTCATTCTAATAGCTGCAATACAAGAGAAGGAATTTGGACTGGGACTGTTAGTTATAAGTAATTGTTGCAAACAGATAAACAAAGAACAGCTTCAGTTTCAAGGAGGTTTCTTTTTTTAAAACAAATATTTTTTTCCCCTTATTTTCCTCCCCAAAAACTAAGATATGTCTTATACTCCAAAAAATACGGTATTTCTCTTTTTGTTTAAAAAAAACATCCCTCTCCTTTACTTCTTTTGCCCTCTCTTTGTCTGTATACACCTCCATCTCCTCCTGAGAGTAATACTTCTCGTGAAATTGGCAGCTATATAAATTTGATTATTTAATAAATAAATAAAGCTGCTGGATCTGCACAGCGGTTTGCTTTTGAAAATGAGCCAGTGATGAACAGAGAAAGAGGGAAGGAGAGGGCACAGAGAAGTGGTAATCCTACCATCTGTTTAAAGTGTGCTCTTCTAAAGCTTGTTTCTCCTTCCCGAGAGTCTAATTATGAAATAATTGGTGTTATCAGGCTTTACGGTCATTCAAAAAAAATCCAACAACAACAACACATACACAGCCAGGATTTAATGATAGCCCACCTGGCAACCAAAAAAACCTCTCCTTCTCTAACTTCACACTATAGTTCCTACTTAGTAGTCAAAGCAGGAGTCCTCTGAGAACTAAGGATGAAGGGAAAGTCTGACAAGAACAATGTTCTGAACCATAGACAGCTACTTTCAAGGGAATGGAAAGCAGCAATCAATTCTCACCATGTAGTCTCTCTAACTGATATTAAAGGACATTTTGCCACTTTTTTTATTTATAAGGAGGGGGTTTTTTTGTCCAAGGAAAATAATATTTTACTCCATTGGTCGTCCATTGACTATATAAAGGAGTGAGCCTTTTTTAAAAGTGCACAGGAAAAATTAAAAGAATATTTAGAAAGCAATATATATTGCTTTCAGAAGCAAAGCAATAATATTCAACAAGCAGGAATTGGGTATGTCTAGTTTGATGAAAAGAAGGACTAGGAAGACATGATAGCAGAGTTCCAGTATCTCAGAGGCTGCCACAATGAAGTGAGAGTCAAGCTATTCTCCAAAGTGCCTGAGGGCACGACAAGAAGCCATGGGTGGAAACTAATCAAGGAGAGATGCAATTTAGAACTGAGGAGAAATTTCCTGACAGTTAGAACAATTAATCAGTGGAACAGCTTGCCTCCAGAAATTGTGAATGCTCCAACACTGGAAGTTTTTAAGAAGATGTTGCATAACCATTTGCCTGAAGTGGTGTAGGGTTTCCTGCGTAAGCAGGGGGTTGGACTAGAAGACCTCCAAGGTCCCTTCCAACTCTGTTATTCTATTCTATTCTATTCTATTCTATTCTATTCTATTCTATTCTATTCTATTCTATCCTATCCTATCCTATCCTATCCTATCCTATCCTATCCTATCCTATTCTATTCTATTCATATGCCTGGGCAGAACTACATGCAACAAATATTCTTAAGACCTAATGTTGCACAGGTAGTCCTTGACTTACAAACCATAATGGAGCTCGCAATTTTGGTCATGAGTCATGATGGCGATTAAGTGGGTCACCACATGTCCACACCCAATTTTACAGCTTTTTCTGAGGTGGTTGTTAAGCAAGCATATGGTTGTTAAGGGGACCCACTGTTTGTTATGAGGTGCCCTGGAGGCCTTCCGGAGGCCGGAAACAGCCAGTTTCCTGACTTCCGGTGGGATCGGAAGGCCTGAAAATCAGTTGGCTGGTGCGCGCATGCACGCTGGAGCTGAGCTAGGGCAACACTCGCGTGCCCACCAATATGGCTCCGCATGCCACCTGTGGCACCTGTGCCATAGGTTCGCCATCACAGCCCTATCCCATGTATATGTTCTCAAAACTGAGAACAATTGCTGACCTCCGGACTTTTCGTCGGGCCCTGAAAACTCATCTCTTTCAGCTTGCTGGTCTAGCCTGACCCCGCTGAATTTTTAAGATCTGTATTATAGGGTTGGGTATTTTAAATATTTAATGGTTAATGGTTTTAATTTTTAGCCAAAGTTATATGCTTTTTTAAAGAAATTGTTTAACTTTTGTGTACTATTTTTATTTGGCTGTTCACCACCCTGAGTCCGCAAGGAGAAGGGCGGTATACAAATCTAAACAAATAAATAAAATAAATAAATAAATATACAGGTACTTGTACATTCCATATTTCATTCCTATGAAATATACATGTACAGGTAGTTCTCAACTTACAACCATTTGTTTAATGACCGTCTGAAGTCACAGCAGCACTGAAAGAAATAACTCATGACTGCTTTTCACACTTACGACCATTGCAGCATCCCGATGGTCACATGATCAAAATCCGGGCACTTGGCAATTGACATATATTTATGAGAGTTGCATTGTCCTGGGGTCAAGTGACCACTATTTGTGACCTTCCAAGATGGCTTCTGACAAGCAAAGGTAATGGGGGAAGTCAGATTCATTTAGCGACTGCACAATTCATGTAATGACTGCAGTGATTCGCTTAACAACTGTGGCAAAAAGGTCATAAAATGCGGCAGAACTCACTTGACAATTGCCTCGCTTAGCAGTGGAAATTTTGGTCTCAATTGTGGTCATAAGTCAAGGACTACCTCTACCTATCTCATACCCAATAAGAGTGAAGTGTTTAAGAAATTCAACATGTTCTATGCTGACACTGAAAACAAATTCAATATAAAAATAATGAGATTAAAGTATGATAACAGGGAGAACACTACAACCAGGAATTTGAAAACTATTTGAAGAACTAAAGAGTAAAATATGAAAAAAGTGTTAAGCTACAGCTTTGAGCAAAATGGGGTTGCAGAAAGAAACAAAAAATAACAAAACCTGCTAAATATGAGAAGATGCCTGTGGGTTGATAGAGGTTGTCAGTTGATCTCTGGGGAGAAGCACTTAAGATACTTACCTGCAAAATTGTTTGCCTACAAAATATGCAGATAAAATCCCTTATGAGTTGGGGAAGGAGAGCAAACCCAATCTGTCACAATTAACGATATGCGAGTGCAAAACATATGTATGCATCTCTAAAGGAAAAAAAGGAATAAATTAAATTGCAGAACCCAGTTAGGAATAATCCTGGGCTATCAAGGAAGAATAAAAGGCTCCAGTTTGAAATTTAAAAAGTAGAAAATTAAATATAAGGAATGAAGCCTTACTCATTTTATTGAAGAAAAAAAAGGGTAAACCAGATGAGCCGCAATATTTATTTTTATTAACAATATTTGTTTGCACCCAGGAAACTGACAAAGGAAAGCAACATATAATAAATTATATGCAGTAACAGTTAATTGCTTAATTAATTAATAGTTAATTATTCATTAATTATTCAGTAATTTCACAGTTAATTACAGCCAGCATGGCTGGCTCAGGAATTCTGGGTCCACAGATTGTAAAATTGCCACAGACGCCTATCCCTAATCTACATCCTCTGTTACGTCAAGATCTAACTGTATGTGCAAAGGATCCCCACCCCCCACCCCCAAAAAGACAGCTTGAATATAGTGCATAATCCAAGTAAGGAAATAAAAGGAAATAAAATTTCTTCTGGATATTAGCCCCTATCTCAGAACTGAAATAAAAAAGAAAAGAAAAGAAAAATGGAAAGTACTTGCTCAATCAAACCCAATAGGTAACAAGCCTTATCAAGTTTCTAAATTGCAGTATAGAAAAGTAATTATATAGGTTAACTGTGAGTAGATCTGACATAGCCAGTAAAGGCTGACTACTGAATATAAATGTCAGTTAGCCAACCCAGGAATATCAGACAGCAGTAAAAAAAAAAACCCAACCTTAAGTAGATGCTTAAAAAGAGCTATGTCTTTTATTTAAAATACTCTGAAACTAATGATGCAAGACTTACTGGGTGTACAGATTTGGCCTGAGGTGAAGATAAATCTGATAGGAGGTCAACTTACAGGCCATAGACTTATTTTGACAGAGGGAGTAACTCATTGCCTGGTACAGCATGGAACAAAGCACAGTAGCCTTGTCCTCTATGGTGGTTGAACACTGCACTGCAGAACAAGGCTGCTGTGAGGCTGCACAAACCATTGCTTCAGAAGACAAAAGAACAAAGTCTGCCATTGTTTCCTTCCTAGGGCTGGCAAAGTGACTGGCCTAAACATCATCCAGTTGGCTCTGTGCCCAAGACAGGACTAGAAATCTCAGCCTTCTTGTTTCTACATAACATATGTGCCTATGGAGATTCTCAGTCTTCCAGATCATGGTTGTCCCAAAGGTACTTTTTTTCCAAGAGGCAACTGGACTTTCTGGTTTTCCTTTGAAGATGTTTTGCTTCTCATCCAAGAAGCTTGGGTCTGGTGGCTCAGCAGACTAAATCACATTATGATTAACATCAGCTGTCTGCAATTACTGTAAGTTTGAATCTCACTAGGCTCAAGGTTGACTCAGCCTTCCATCCTTTCTAAGGTAGGTAAAATGAGGGCCCAGTTTGTGGGGGAAATAAGCTGACTTTGTATAAATATACAAAAGTATGAAGGCTATTGCTTAACGCATTGTAAGTCACCCTGAGTCTCCGGAGAAGGGCGGCATATAAATCAAATTAAAAAAACAACAAACTGAAACATGACCATGGGACGGTGATCATAATTGCAAGCCAGTTACCAAGTGCCTTACTTGCAGTCACATAGTCATGGGGATGGGGGTGGGGGGCGGGGGAAGCATTGGAATTTCAAATTGGACTATAAGCACCCCCTTTGAATGGTTGTTAAGTTGAGGACTACCTGTTTTACATTTTTTATATTGTCCTGGTTATGAGAATTTCAGCAGAATACAAATAAAGCGTACATCATAGAAAATGAAATGCTCAGATAGAGTTTGGGAAATATTAATTTTCTGTTGATGTTTTTTTCTTTAAAACTTCCCAGAGCATATAACAAGTATGTTTTATAAAGTATTCTCAATAAAGATTGCCATTAATAACTTGTATTCTTTTAAAACATCATGCAAGATAAAAACATTGCGCAGGATAGGGTAAATCTTCCCCATTGTTCGCCATAGCAAATTATACTGGTGTTACTCTGATAAGCAAACTGTCAACAAATAAAGCTTTTTTAATTATTGCAGTTTTATGGCTGACGCATCAGTTTCCGCTAGTCACACCAATTGTTGAAATCACAGTCTGAAAATAAAACATGGTAATATAAAGTACTATCAAAGCTATCTACTAAGAAGGCTTCTATGCTTCCCTCTCTTTTGGGCTGCTCAGACTTCCCCAGCTTTCTAGGTTGGTGGCCCGGTGTGGGGGGGGGGAGGAGGGGATGGTTTTAGTGAGGGGCAGGCACATGTGAACATGCCCACAACTTCATTTGTGTGAGTGGTGGCTCACACAAATGAGTGGGGCTGCAAAAGGCAGTGCCCGCTATTGCCCGCCATTCGTATGAGTGTAGCTGTGAGCACACCGGCCAGCTGCTCACATGGCCCAGTTGCAAATAGGCCATGGCCCAGTAGTAGACCGCAGCCCACAGGTTGAGGGCTTCTGCTATAAATGTTATACTGCCAAAATAATTTCGTAGTCAGCTGAAAACCCAAAATCATTTGGGTTTTTTGGCGGAATTCATGATTGAGTGAGGCTTGAACTTGTTTCTGTGCCACTGAGTCTTCAGAGTTCAGTAACAGATAGAATTTATTCTGAAAAAGAAAGACTGGGGTGGGGGCATGTTCAACTATTTGAGGGGCTACCACAAAGAAGGGCGAGTCCATCTTTTAAAACACCTGAAGGCAGGACAAGAAACAATGGATGGAAACTAATCACAGGGAAAAGCAATCTAGAACTAAGGAGAAATTTCCTGACAGTGAGAACAATTAACCAGTGGAGCAGTTGGCTTCAGAAGTTGTGGGTGGAAGTGATGTAGCACCCTTAAGAAGATACTGGACAGCCACTTGTCTGGGATGGTATAAGGTCTTCTGCTTGAGCAGGGGGTTGGAGTAAAAGATCTCCAAGGTCTCTTCCAACTCTGTTATTCTGTTATAAATGTGTTAAATGTGCACCTTTTTTTCAATCATCTGCTTTCCTTGGCTTTGTATCTTCTCTACACTAAATCTCTCATGCCTCATCATAGTTCCTTCTTTCAACTATCTTCCTTTATTTATGAACCAACCCAGTTTATAAGCAGCACACAGGATAATCTTTCCTTCAGTGGTTGAGGGTACAATTCTAAGTATTACAGAGAAATATGCAGTACTGTTGTTTTCAAAATGTCGAAAACAACTGCCCGAAGGACTGCCTTTTTTCTCACTTTGAAAACATTAGTTAAAATAAATGGGAGCCATTTCAGCTTTGTTCTTGAGCAAATTAGTATAATGTCCCAGAATTGCTTGGTGAAACTAGAATTGTAATTTGAAGAATCTTTTGCTGATGGCATTTTAAGTATATAGACTCTGCATGAATATATGCATGCTAATATGAGGTTGTGTTTTGTTTTGTTTTTAAAGTAGATTAAGTCACATAATTTTTCCTCCTCTTTGGTGTCACAAGAGCTGTCTCCTTTGTGATCATCTAATATCTCTATAGCAACTACACTAATTATTTGTATAGGAAAGTAGCATCAGAAAGTATATTTTTAGATAGCTTTTAATGTGTAATTTAACAGCAGGAAACTAAAAGCAAGCCATTCCATGCCAGCTACCACTTTAAGACCTACAAACCAGAATTTTAACATGTCTGCTTATTTAACCTTTCAGTCTTTCATTTTTTAATCTCTCTTAGGCACAAATACATGCGTGCATTCCACTTTGCTTCCCCCCCCCCCCCAGCAATTTACAATTTCTTAACAGTGTACAAAAACTTTTGTCCAGAAGGCAAGACAAGAAGCAATGGATGAAAATTAATCTAGGAGAAAAGCAACCTAGAACTAAGGAGAAACCCTATTCCTAAATCTCAGGAGATTTAAGATGACCTTATTTCAAAACTAACAGTTTTGAATGGAAAAGTAGTCTCAGACCTGCATTCAGAAATTCAGGTAACAACAGAGTAAGGAATACTTTTCTTAACATTCTCCAGTATTTCCAACTGTATTATTGAAGTAAAAGATATTTGACTAGGCTCAAGATTGAGATAGATCTTGACAGACTTGAACACTGGGCCCCATCTAACAAAATGAAATTCAATGCAGAGAAAAGTACAGTCTTATACTTAGGCAAGAAAAACCAAAAATACACATATAGACTGGGTAAAACCAGGCTTCATAGCAGTAACTGTGAGAGCGATCTTGGAGTTTTAGGGGACAACCAGTTAAATATGAGTCAGCAGTGTGCAACAGCAGCCAAAAAAAGCCAATGCAATCCTAAATTGCATTAACAGAGGGATACAACGAAGATCAAGTGAGATACTAATACCACTCTATAAAGCCTTAGTAAGACCACAACTAGAATACTGCATCCAGTTTTGGTCATCACACTACAAACAAGATGTTGAGACTCTAGAAAAAGGGCAGAGAAGAGCAACCAAGATGATTAGGGGACTGGAGGCTAAAACATATGATGAACAGTTACAGGAAATGGGCATGGCTAGTCTAGTGAGGAGAAGGACCAGGGGAGACATGATAGCAGTGTTCCAATATTTGAGAGGCTGCCACAGAGAGGAAGGGGTCAAGCTATTTTCCAAGGCACCCAAAAGCCAGACAAGGAATAATGGATGGAAACGGATCAAGGAGAGATTCAACCCAGAAATAAGGAGAGATTTTCTGACTGTGAGAACAATCAACCAATGGAACAACTTGCCTTCGGAAATTGTGGGAGCTTCATCACTGGAGACTTTTAAGAAGAGATTGGACTGCCATTTGTCAGAAATGGTGTTAAGGTCTCCTGCTTGGGTGGGAGGTTAGACTAGTTGACCTACAATACAAGGTCCCTTCCAACTCTGTTAATCTGTTAACATCAGAAGAGTACAACCATTAGAGGGAAGATTATTTAAGTGTTTCATTGCTGTAATGTTTATATACGAAGCACATTCTAGTGAAGAATCTGAAGAAGAAGAATGGCGTGGTTTTGCATGTGAGATCACAGACAGCAATGCGTAGTCCAAGTGAATATTTCAAACTGTTTTGTCTAACTAAGGTCAATGTAGCCATCCCTTAAAAAGAGAAAAATGCTAAGGAGAGGGTACTGCCCTGTTAGCGGTCTTACAGCATGGAAATTTGTTCTTTTTTTCCCCCAAAGATTTCTGGCAAGAACCTGTATTAGTGAGGCTCAAATTACAGCTGTGGGAAATCAAAACACCATACAGCATGGATGTAACAGAATGCAATTAAGCTACTGTACAGAGCACAGATGAAGAGATGGAGTGAGTTTGGATTTTTAAGCATGGTTGCTCAATTTGTGGTCTATTGATGCCAGAAAGAAAAAGATTCACTGCCTTTTTAAGAGCACAGATAATCCTCACTGCCACTACTGTACTTAATTATTCACATTGAGATGGAAGGAATACTTTTTTGAATAGTAAGTGATGTCCTGTAGTAGAATGTAGTGCGTAATCACAGGAGGGAGGCCCAAGGTGCTTTTTTTCAAAAGGTAACTGGACTTGATTTTTCCTTGAAGACGTTTCGTTTCTCATCCAAGAACCTTCTCCGGTTCTGATTTCAGTTCTTCAGTCTGAACTGAAGAAGCCTCTTAGATGAGAAGTGAAACGTCTTCAAAGAAAAACAAAGTCCAGTTGCCTTTTGAAAAAAAGCACCTTTGGACAACCATGATCTGAATGACTCAGAATCTACATGGAAATAGGAGGGAGGGGCTGATTCCCAGAGGGCAAAGAAACAGCGGAGCTTGGAATCTCCGGCAGACAGGAAGAGGGCAAAGCTCCCCCCCACACACAAAAATTCACAGAGTATATTTAATTATCTCAGCAGATTTTAATGATATATATATGGTTTAGAAAGACCTGCACATGGATTAGTGAACTAACAAAAGTATATGATATCATCAAGAGAGTAAAAGAATGGAAATGGAAATGGGCTGGTCACATAGCAAGAAGAATTGAGGGCTAGTGGGCCAAGGCAGTTTTAGAATGGATCCCACTTGATAGAAAAACGTCCATGAAAGAGACCTAAAACAAGATAGATTGACGACATCAGCAAGTATTGCAGGCCTAATTGGCAAAAGAAAGCTCAGGACCTTCCTTATTTATTAATATAATATAATAATATAATAATATAATAATATAATATAATATAATATAATATAATATAATATAATATAATATAATATAATAATATAATATAATATAATATAATATAATATAATATAATATAATATATTATATTATATTATATTATATTATATTATATTATATTATATTATATTATTATATTATAAAATTAAATTAAATTAAATTAAATTAAATTAAATTAAATTAAATTAAATTAAATTAAATTAAATTTGTATACCACCCTTCTCCTGCTGGACTCAGGGTGGTGCACAGCCAAGAATAAAAAACATTCCAATACAAAATTTTAAAAAATTTAAAAGAATTAAACAACTTTGGCCCAAGATTTAAAAACATCCCGACTAAAACCCATTGACAATTAAAAATCTAAAAATCTAAGGGGGGGGGGGTTTACGCCAGCCCAGCTTGATGAAATAAAAGAGTTTTTAGGGCACGGCGAAAGGCACGGAAATCTGGTATCCTGCGTATCTCCGGGGGCAAATCATTCCAGAGGGCAGGAGCTGCCACAGAGAAGGCCCTCCCCCTGGGGGTCGCCAGCCGACATTGCCTGGCTGCCGGCACCCTGAGGAGTCCCTCTCTGTGGGAGCGTACTGGCCGGTGGGAGGTTATCGGTGGCAGAAGGCGGTCCCGCAAGTACCCAGGCCCTATGCCATGGAGTGCTTTAAAGGTGGTAACCAACACTTTGAAGCACACTTGGAAGACCACTGGAAGCCAATGCTGCTCGCGCAGGAGAGGTGTCACATGGGAGCAACCCCTCGCTCCCATGATCCCCCACGCGGCCGCATTCTGCACCAGTTGGAGCCTCCGGGTGCTCCTCAAGGGGAGCCCCATGTAGAGAGCATTACAGTAGTCCAGGTGGGAAGTGACAAGTGCCTGAGTGACTATGCATAAGGAGTCCCGATCCAGAAAGGGACGCAACTGGCGAATCAGGCGAACCTGATGAAAAGCCCCCCTGGCCACAGCCGTCATATGCTCTTCTAAAGACAGCCGTGCATCCAGGAGGATGCCCAAGTTGCGAGCCCTCTCCATGGGGGCCAATAACTCGCCTCCAATAGCCAGCGATGGCTTCAGCTGGCTATATCTGGATGCCGGGAGCCACAGCCATTCGATCTTGGAGGAGTTGAGTCAAAGACTGTTATTCACCATCCAGATCCGCACAGCCTCCAAGCACCGGGACATCACTTCAAGGGCGTCGTTGGGATGGCCTGGGGTGGAGATGTACAGCAGAGTATCATCAGCGTACTGATGGAACTCCACCCCAAAGCCATATTGGTTGGAAACATGCAAAACAGGCCTTCCTCCTGCAGTGGACAGACAATGGCTAAAATGATGGGGATGATCTAATGGTTTGCAGATTGTTGTTTGAGCAATAGCAGTAGCACTTAGACTTATATACTGCTTCATAGTGCTTTTACAGCCCTCGCTAAGCGGTTTACAGAGTCAGCCTGTTGCCCCCAACAATCTGGGGGGTCCATATTTTACCCACCTAGGAGGGATAAAAGACTGTGTCAACCTTGCACCTGGTGAGATTTGAACTGCTGAACTGCAGCTGAAGTAGGCTGTAGTATTGCACTCTAACCACTATGCCACCTCGACTCTTTAGTCTGACAAGAGTCTATCTAGAGATGAACAGCAATAAAGAATTACTCAGAAGTAACTCTATGCGTCATTCTTACTTCATATTAAATATACTCTGAATTGCTGGAGGGGGGAGGGAAATTGTCTTTGCCTTCCTGATAACCCAGGTTCAAGCCCAAGCACTGCATGATGAGTTGAGTTTCTTCTGTTCATTGCCCCAGCTCCTGCCATCCTAGCAGTTCGAAAGCATACAAATGCAAGTAGATAAATAGGTTCCATTTCAATGGGAAAGCAACAGCATTTAAAGAGCCTTGGCAGATTAAAGTACTGTTAAGTAACACCAGCTGCCTGCAATTACTGCAAGTTCGAATCTCATCAGGCTCAAGGTTGACTCAGCCTTCCATCCTTTCGAGGTAGGTAAAATGAGGACCCAGATTGTGGGGACTATAAGCTGACTTTGTATAAAAAAGAACACTGCTTGGGGGGGGGCGAAAGCCCTACTAAGCAGGTATATACAAAAGTATGAAGGCTATTGCTTAATGCATTGTAAGCCACCCTGAGTCTCCGGAGAAGGGCGACATATAAATTGAACCAATAAATAAATAAATAAATTTGTGTACCTCAGCGTATAGTTATATTGGTCTCATGACCACGGAAGTATCTTCAGACAACACTGGCTCCCTCAGCTAAGAAATGGAGATGAGTACCACCCCCTAGAGTCAAACATGCTGGGGCAGGGGAAACCTTTACATTTTATTTTATTTTTTAATCTTCCTGCCTACCATAAATTCCAAAAAGTCTGCTCTCTCTTTGCTCTCTGGGAAAGAGCCCCTCCCTTTTGCAACTCCGGACTACATTCCACCATATGGCCAGATCTTCTTTGACCATTTGATTACATTTTTTTAAAAAAAAATTATGCCTGGTAAAAAGCATTTTCTTAACTCTTACTAGAATTTATGGGAGGTTAATGAACAATAATTTATAGTAGAAAATCATATGTCCCAAACAAACAATACACAAAAGGGGAAAGGTATCATCTGGGAGGGTAGATAACATCTTCTTGATCCGTCTGGGCATTTTTAAGAATGCTCTTTTTCAGAAAGAAAGAATGTGAGGCGAAAATGATTTAATTTTCTTGTGCTGGGAATTAGATATCTAAGACAGCTGAGCTGATATAACTGCAAAATTAGCAATGCTTACGCACTTGCTCCTAAATTATATCAAGATCTGCTCACCGCATATGGCAACTTATTATCAAAAGATTCTGTGAATTTCTAATGCAGTTTTTTCCAAAGAGGAAAACAGATTCTGGGGGGGAAATCCAATACTTTTCTTAGCATCCAGCCCTTGGAATTTAAAAGTATCAAAGAGATCGGTTCATCTCATATTCATAAATGCTCAGCTTGAGAAACATGTTTGAAGATAATAGAAACACACAAATAGACACAGAATACACAAATAGACACTGCTCATCATTATCCTGTCACTATGCATCCCAAAGAAAAACCAAAGAAAGCCCATACAAAAGTTCACTATGGGCCAGGCCAGCAAAACATCACAACCAATAAGTCTCATAACTTTTGGAGAAAATCTAATACCCAGGCATCATTTGATAGCAATAAATCATTCAACACTCTCTACTGAGTATTGAATTAAACAAAATCAGCAATCAGCCCAGAGCAGCAGCTAAGAAATAAGAAAGTTGGACATTTCTGTCTATAAAGAAACCATATACCAGACATATGTTTTCTCAGAATATTCTAGAATATAGATACATAAGTAGACTCTAGATTAGAAGTGTCAAACTCAATTTCATTGAGGGCTGCATCAGGGTCATGTTTGACTTTGGGGGCAGGGGTGGGCATGGCCAGAGTGGGAGTGGCCAGCTCGTCACTAGTGTCAGGGGTGCCTGTGGTGGCCTGAGCATTCTGCCCGTGAAAATGGGTTCCTGAGCTCCGTTTTGGCTACGATGGTCTCCTGCAATCTCCTGTGGGTGGCACCCTCAAGAGTGCCACCCACAGCCCTCCTGAACTTCGTTTTCATTGGAAGAGGCACTGAGGGCCGGTCCATCACTGTTTCCAGGGCAGCCCTGCGGGCCAGATCTAAGTACCCTGCGGGCCTAATTTGACCCCTGGGCCTTGAGTTTGACACCCCTGCTCTAGAACAGTTAAAGGTATCTCCCAACTTACAACCATTTGTTTAGTGACTGTTCAAAGTTACAACAGTACTGAAAAAGTGACTTGTGATTGTTTTTCACATTTATGACCATTACAGCATCCCCATGGTCACGTGATCAAAATCTAGACACTTGGCAATTGACTCATATTTATGATGGTTGCAGTGTCCCGTGGTTAGGTGATCAGTTTTTGTGATCTTCTGACAAGCAACGTCAATGGGGAAGACTCATTTCTGACTCAATGGGGAAGATTCATTTAACAACCATTTACTAATTTAACAACTGCGGTGATTCACTTAAAAACTGTGCTATGGAAGGCCATAAAACGGGGCAAAAGTCATTTAACTGTCCTGCTTAACAACAGATATTTTGGGGTGAATTGTGGTTGTAAGTCAAAGACTACCTGTAATGTGATTTTGTTTTTTATACACAATGGTCTCAACTTTGATTTTTGAAAGTGGAGGAGGGGGCACATTTGTACCAGTTATTCACCTAACAGAATTAGTCTCTTCAGCCTTGGAACCAAAAGAACAATGGAATAAAGTAGGAGAAATCTGAAAGTGTTAAAATACAACGTGCCAATTCAATGTGGGAGTGAGAGGAATGCCAATTTTGAATATGGTACATCAAGAAGCATGGTTCCAACTCAGCTCACTTCTAATTTGTTGATTATATATCAACAGTAAAAACAGGTTCACTTTGAAGATGTGATTTTCGCCTTCTAGACTGATTCGCCCCATTGCTCACTTTTTCCCTATAGTCAAATTTCTGGCAACACCCATTTACTTAGATCAACCTTTTAGTAAGAAAACAAAACACTGTAAGAAAAAGGTATATTAGCAATATCATACTTCTATAAAAAACTTGAAGGGTGAAAGATGTTACCTTATAGATATCTAGGAATCCACACTGGTGGTCAAATCTGGTATACAGCTCATTGAGCATACTGATCACTTGCATGGGTGTACACTGGGCACAGACAGCAGTGAAGCCAACAATGTCTGAAAAGAGCATAGTAACATCATCAAATTTTCTGGCTTGAACTTGCTGCCCTTGCCAGAGCTGCTGAGCTACTTCTTCGGGGAAGATCGAGATAAGAAGATCCACAGTTTTCTTCTTCTCCTCTTCTAGAGCTTGGTGCGTTCGTTCTAAAGTTGCTTTAAGCTTGTCCATCCTCTTCTTCAAGCCGTCCTGGGCTTTAGCCTGCTCCCCGACAAGGATGACATCACGGGTAGCATCGTGAATTGGTATGTCTGAAAGATGGAGGCCTCGACCCATCAGTTCGTCCAGCTTGTCCACACATGGTGAGCCCAAAAACAAAATACAATTTGATTCTGGGACGTGGATCATTTGTCCTTTGATTTCCATGACCTGGAATAAAGAGACATTTAATAATGCAGAATTAGACTCTCAAAGCAAACATTTAAAGCTATCAAAGTAGCATCCGTCTGCTTTAACAAATGATTTTCTGTGCATTCTTTCTTTGCATACATTTTTTTTCATTACTTATGAATATCAATTGGATTGTTCAAATAACTTATTTATTATACATTCTTTTTCGACTATTTATTTATGCATTCATATTTATTCTGATTTGATTTTGGTGTTGCCCAAATCCAGTGTGGCTCTGGATGGATTATAAATCCCCCTGCTATGTAATGCTGATAAATATACAAAAAGTATATAACCATGGGAGACCAGAAATTAACTATGCCAACAGAGGGGAAAAAAATGTAAGGCCAACAGGTATTTTCCTCAAGTGAAGCCTGTCAATTAATTGATACACTGGTGCTATCCCTGAACGCTTCAATGTTTCATGCCTAAACCAGACGTAAGCTATTTGACAACTGGCTTGGCTCAGGAGCTAGGAAAAAGAATTTTCTCAGCAAGTCTTTATTTTGTTTAAATCACTTAATCTGGCAGTTTCTGCCCTTGCCTGCTAAGAGAAAATATGTGCTGTCAAATAAAGTGATATACAGCAATTTAAAGAAAGTTAAATAAAGCTCAGAGTTTCAACTAAGTAAGGAGGTTATTTTTCAGCCATGAGAGAAACCAGGCAAACTATTCCTAATTTTTTCCCCAACTGTATTTATTTCTGAAGGTTGTTCTTTTGCTTCTTTGGCCAAAACCAACAGAAATTGACTTAAATATGCATGTATTTATATTGCAATAATAATGAGTGAAGAACCTTGAATTAAAAAAAAAAGACTTCATTCCAAGAATCCATGAGTAGTATTTGATATAGCCAAGTCCAAAGTTATAGTCCATATAAAATTCTCCTTTCTCTTAATTTTGGGGGGGGGGGAGAATCTTTTAGGTACTTATTTGTATGTCATTGCCTAACAATGCACAAATAGTTTGACATTTAGGCAAAGCACCAGAAAATATGTTCTAACAATTTAACAACATACCTAAAAAATATGTTGCAAAGAAGTACCCAGTACACAAGATGCAGGAAAGTAAAACTCGGAGCTTAAATGCATTTCAAGTAGCATTATCTCAGCAAAATTGACATTTAAATAAATTGGTATTATCAAAAACATCGGGAAATTGGAAGATATTTAAGCAGCATGATATTCTTTTCTCTCCAAGCTGATGTCTTGAATTACCAGACCTCTTAAAAGTATAGAAGTTGTTCTAACATTGTAGGATGAAAAAGTCCATGGACACTGGGGTGCTGATATAACAATGTATTTACTTATCAAAAGTTCTCCTTTTATTATCATTTTATTATCGTATTATCATTCTACAACACTGAGAATGATGGTGCAGTGGCCTAGAGGTGGAGCTCTCGCCTCACAATCAGGAGGCTATGAGTTCGATTCTACGTAGAGGCAGATATGGACACAATGAGAACATATTTGCTGAATAAAACTCTGCATTGGTGACCGGAAGGGCATCCAGCCAGTAAACACTCAGCTCCATTTAGTTGCCCAGACTCCATCCTGCAGGGGATTATGGGTTCTTTAAAAGGAGATGATGATTGCTATTCTACAACAACTTTTCTAAAATGTATACATATTTGAAAAGAAGGAGAGACACATGTCAACTGCTATCATGTGTTTGTTTTTATAAGTTGCAAGTCAGGAAATTCCAGACTTGCTGTTAATTAAGAGTAATTCATAGTCCTGATTAAGTTGAGGAGAATAGTAAGCTAAGGGTCACAATGAAGTCCTTCTCAAGAAGAATGTTATAATGAAAACAAGACAAACTTGGCGTTAGACCAGAAACATGCAGCTTTTCCATAGCTTCCTTTTCTTTTCTTGCATCATTCCCAGAAAAATGTCAGCATTTTATATGTGAATATTACCAACAGTTAAGGCTTGTTATTAATGAATCTCATTAAGATTTACAGTGTAGATAATTAACACCAATGCTTGAAGTCTAACTTACTGCGGTTTTCCCTCAAATAACAGCTGTAAAGGAACTTAAGAGGCTTCCTTGAACACCATCTAGCTGTTTGTTCTCATCTAAGAAGGGAATGGCATTAAATTTATGAGTAACAGGTTTAAAACCATCGGCTCATTTTTATAAGCATACTGCTTCATATTTAATATGTAAAGAAAAAAGGTTTATGTTCCTTATTCAAGAAAACAAATGTGTATGGACATGTGGTAGAAATGATTCCAGTCTCATAGATAAGATAGATGGACAGACAGACAGACAGATGACAGATTGTAGTCCAGGGGTGTCAAACTCAAAGCCCGGGGGCCAGATTTGGCCCATGGGGTGCTTAGAACTGGCCTGCGGGGCCGCCCTAGAAACAGCAAAGAATCAGCCCATGGTGCCTCTGAGAGAAAAAAAACAGCTTGGGTGAGTGACATGCGGCCCTCCTGAGCTCCGTTTTCTCTGGCAGAGGTTTGCAGGAGGCCTTCACAGTGAAAAACAAAGCTCACAGGGCCATAGGCAGACCTTCCAAGCTCCATTTTCACTGGCAGGAAGCCGTTGCAGCCAAAGACGGAGCTTGGGGGCCCATTTTCACTGGCAGAGTGTTCAGGCTACCACAGGTGCCCGGGCACGAGTGATGTCGAGCTGGCCACGCCCACCCCAGCCTCCTGAGGTCAAACACAACCCTGATGTGGCCCTCAATGAAGTTGAGATTGACACCCCTGTTGTAGACAGACAGACCGACAGACAGATATTTTCCTTTCATTCAATTGTACTCGATTCTCTTGTCCAGGGACTGCCTGGACAAGTCCCTGAAGTTTTCTTAGCAAGGTTTCTAAGAAGTGATTGGCCATTGCCTCCTTTCTAAAGCTGAGAGAAAGCGACTGGCTCAAGGTCATCCAGATGGCTTTGTGCCCAAAGTGGGATTAGAACTCATAGTCTCCCAGGTTTCAAGTCTGATGCCTTAACCACTACACCAAACTCCATAGAGAAGATAGCCATTTATAAAAAGACATTTGCCTGGAAAGTTGCAATTTGCTTTCAGTGCCTCTCCCTTGTTCTTTGTGTTTTGCTATGTGCTACACAAAATCTACTATTACAGTTATTACTTTTAGATATGCACTGTCGCAAAGCTCAGCTGTCAGAAGACCTGTTCTACAAAGCTGGACTGCAGATGTAACCAATGACATAGGATCATAACATCGTAGAGTAGGAAAGGACTACTTAGGCCACTGAGTCAGATTCTTGCTCAATTCAAAAAACCAAATTGAAACATCCCTGGGAGCTTTACCTCTGTTTGAAAAATGAAGGGGAGTCCATCACCTTGGGATAACGTATTACACTGTGAAACTAACTGTGCTCCTAGAATGCTCCTTGTAAGATACAAATAAGAGTATATTTATTTATTTAGTAGATTTATTTGGTCATATGTCATATATAGCATAACCCCTCGGCAGCTTACAAAGCAATAATAAAATATCAAAAATGATTAAAGGTAAAGGTAAAAGTTCCCCTCGCACATATGTACTAGTCATTACTGACTCTAGGGGACAGTGCTCATCTCCGTTTCAAAGGTGAAGAGCCAACGCTGTCCGAAGACGTCTCTGTGGTCATGTGGCTGGCATGAGTAAATGCCAAAGGTGCACGGAACGCTGTTACCTTCCCATCAAAGGTGGTCCCTATTTTTCTACTTGCAGTTTTACATGCTTTCAAACTGCTAGGTTGGCAGAAGCTGGGACAAGGAACAGGAGCTCACCTCGTTATGCAGCACTAGGAATTTGAACCACTGAACTTTTGATCAACAAGCTCAGCATCTTAGCCACTGAGCCACTGCGAAAACCACCAAAAAATCCAAAACCTTCCTATACTATACTTCCATGTTGGAAGCACCAAAGAGTTCTGTGGTGAAATAATTAACCGGTGACATCACCATCCCAAGGGATGCCCCATTTGGGGGCTCCTTTCATGTTCTCATTAATAAGCCCACCAAAATGGTACCTATTTATCTACTTGCATTTGCATGCTTTCAAACACCTAGGTTGGAGCACTTGGCAGAACCTGGAGCGAATGATAGGAGCTCACCGCGTCACATACCAACACTCAGGCTTCGAACACAGGCCTGCAAATTGTCAACCCAGATCCTAATCATGTGAGCCAACGAACTCTTAATCTTCCTATAACTGAACTGTATTATTTTATGCCCTGAACTGAAAAAAGACAAGAGTAGAGATTTTGACTACTTTCAATTTGACATCCTCAGGTATTTCAAGATTGCCATCACCTCTGTTCTCTCCCTCTCAAAGCTAAAAATTTCCAATTTAGATTTTTTTAATAAAATGTTTTCTGGGTAAAGCTGTATGAAATAATAAATATGCACAGACTTTTCTTTTCCTGTGCTACTAATGTTTTTAATAAATATTGATAGCATCATAAATATATGAGTATGGATTACTATAGCATGTTTATGGTATCACTAACCAGTATCGCAAGTTTTGTTTAATATTCAAAATTAAAAAGAAAAGAAGTACTACAGCCCAGGGAATGAAAGTATGATAATAAAGACCCAGCATATAATAATAACAATAATGTCCTGGTTTTCTATTAAAAGTACCAGAACAGCTTGTTTCCATGCATTATAAAATCAACAGCAGAACAAGCATACTGTCCGTATTTCTTTTTCCTTTACAAAGGAGCATATTATATAGCCAGCATTTTGTTTTCCACTTTTGAGCTGGAAATGTAAACATCTGAATGTTCGGCCTGCTGTTTTTAACCTGCTGCTTTCGATTTGGTTTGCATCTGGTATTGTTTTGAACTGTTTGTTTTACGATTATTGCTTCTAATTATTTTTTTGTAAAGTTTCATTGTTTTTAATCACTTTGTATATTCGCAAGCAGAAATGCAAATCAAAATCAAACTCTGAAACGGTTTAGGATCATGTTGTTTCTAATTATGCCGAGAGGCACATGTTATAGTCTACACCTTCTTGGATTCCTTTCACTTTCCACGTTATTCAAATGAACTCCTAAAAAAAGGTGAAAAACCCATTTTCTTCCCCTGAGTCCAGAATATGGGGAAATAAGGAGAATGTAACCCAACATGTAGTGGCATCTATCAATCTGTCAGTCTTAGGAGGTAGGCTAAACAAACACAGATAAGGGACCACTGACCCCACAGAAGACTAACTTTATTTTTATTGTAAGGCTACACTAGCAGAATCTTGCAGGTCTGAATGGATATCTCTCTCCCCTCCCTGCTCCTCACTTTTAAAGTCTAACAAAATAAGAAGGATCCCTTCTGAGATGTTTGCCATGCGCCCCCCCCCCCATTTCTTCTGTGGGCTCAGTTGCATTTTATCTGGCTGTTGTCCTAATCTGCAGCCCTTCTTTCTGTCTCCGAAAGCCATTTCCACATACCATTATAGCATTCTTTCCAAATTATGAACAACCTTGTCATTTTAGGGTAGATACAGTTTTACTGATCTACATCTTCAAGTAACCTCAACCAAGATGACTAATGGTTCAGGATACCAGAGTTTGTCAATCTCAGCATATTAAAAACAGAGACATCACCTTGCTGACAAAGATCCATATAGTCAAAGCTATGGTTTTCCTAATAGTAATGCATGGCTGTCAGAGTTGGACCATAAGGAAGGCCGAGCGTTGAAAAACTGATGCTTTCAAATTGTAGTGCTGGAGAAGTTTCTTGAGAGTCCCTTAGACTGCAAGGAGATCACATCAGACAACCCAATAGGAAATCAACCCTGACTGTCCTAGAAGGACAGATATTGAAGCTGAAGCTCAAATACTTTGGCCACCAAATGAGAAGAGAGAACTTACTAGAAAAGACACGGTTGTTGGGAAGAAAGGAAGGCAAATGGAGAAGGAGATGGCAGAGTATGAGATGGTTAGATAGTGTCATAAACACAATGAACATGAATTTGGGCAAACTTCAGGAAACAGTGAAGAAAATGGGGGCGTCCATGGAGTCCATGGACTCCATGGTTCATGGAGTCATGAAGAATCAGGCATGACTTAGCGACTGAACAACAACAACAATCTCTTGAAAGTCACTCATTAGCTCAATTGCTTTATGCTTTGCTCACATTCCTTCCATGATATGATTTGCAGACTATCATTTGGTGACTACACAGAATGAACTTCCCCTGCAATGGTAAATACTCTTTATAATGACTTCTCCTAAAAGGTTTCCTGAATGGTGTTACATTTTAGATGCTTTTTAAAAATAACTTTTTTTAATGTTGGCCTTACATAGTATTAACTTCCTCAATATCTATCTATCTTCTTATGGATTGTTTCAACTCTTTTTAAAAAAATCCTGTTTTATTTTCTGTCCTGATAAGTACTGCAAATCAGTTTAGAATTTTAAAAAACAGGAAGTGACACAAAAACACTTTTAATAAAAAGTTATAGTAATGTAACTGCACATAGACTTTAATATGAATTGTTGTCATTGCTATGTGTCAAAGTTGCCATCTAAACCTAATTATTAATAATTGTATTAAGATTTCATATCTTTGAGAGAACTCTATCTATTATCTTATTCAACTTTCCAAATTATTTTTGGCACATTTATCATTCCTCTGATCAAAATCTTTATTACGTACTTTGAGCCAACTGTTACAATTAAAAAATATAATAAAGGGAGAAATAGTTTAACACAACAATTTGTTATTGTGAAAGGGGTAAAATAACAGGACAATAAAAAAACTCAATGGAACATTCCATGGTTCTTATTTGCAGAGACTTTGCCTCTGTGAATCTAGAGAGGTAGAAATTCTTGTTCATGTCCTCATATGGTCTTTTTTCTATGCTGCACCAAGACATCCTGTGATCGCCCCAATCATTCCCAAATACAAGGGCCATGGAGATAAACGTTATATTTATTATTTTTTTAAAGATGCTAATCCACACTCACATATCAGGTAACCAAATATCTGTATAATACTTTTAATAAGGTATGTGGTGTTATTATCCTGGGGTTTTTTTTTCCTTTCCCAAAATCAAATTATGTTAAAACTATTTCCCTTTTTACTGTATTAATTTTATGGTAAAGGCTGGTCAAAGATTGGGATATTTTACTTTTTTAATACGTTTTTGATCATTCCTCTGAACGAGTGCTTCTTCTTTCTTTGTTTCTTTCTTTCTTTCTAGTTTTGGAAGATAAACTGCAAAATTGCTGCCATGATAGCGACAAATCCAATTCGAAAGCCGACAGCTTTAAAAGAGGACAAGTTCATTTCAAAAGGCTTTTACTCTTTCCATCAGAAGACTTACCATCATTTTACAAAGATGATTACAATTTAAGACCAGGATGTACAACAACTGAGCTTCTAAGGCTTTGTGAAATCTCAAAGCCCTTCTATGTGAACTTCAAAGTCTGCCTAGAAGTTCTGATGGAATTGTATTTGAATGTGTGACAGAATGGAAATAGATGCAGTGCTCGGCTTACTACCACAATTGAGAGTGGAATCTTCAGTCACTGAATGAACTGGTTGTTAAGTGAGGCATCACACGACTACTTCACTCAACAACTGTAATCCTGGAATTTCCCTGGTGGTAAGTGTTAATGATCTCCTGGGTAATTAAGCAGACAGAGTGAAAGGGCTGTCAAAGAGCTGCCTGCCAGAGGGCCTCAGCCTTGCATAGGGCTGGATCCCTTTAGAGCAGGAGTGTCAAACTCCGAGGCCAGCAGGCAGGATCCGGGCCATGGGGTGCTTAGATCTGGCCTGCAGGGCAACCCTGGAAACAGTGAAGGACCAGCCCAGGGTGCCTCTGCCAGCAAACATGGAGCTCGGGAGGGCCATGTGTGGCTTTCCTGAACTCTGTTTTCACTGGCTGAGGTTTGCAGGAGGCTGTCACAGAGCTTGGGAACCCGTTCTCACTGGCTGAGTGCTTGGCCACAGGCGCCCCTGACACGAGTTACGTTGAACTGGCCCCACCCACTCTGGCCGCCCACTCTGGCCCCGAGGTCAAACTACCCTGAGGCGGTCCACAATGAAATTGAGTTTGACACCCCTGCTCTAGAGGGCAGGATTTTTCTCTCAAGAGGCTGGCTGAAATCCAAGCAGGATTTTGGCACAGAGTGTTTGCAGTACATGATGATTGCCGTCAGCCCTCAGAGACAAGAGGGTCATTTCTCTCATTTCTGGTGACTGGCTGTGCAAGTGGCCCATATTTGCAACCACTCCATGCCAAAATCCAGTTTAGTTTTCTGGACAGATCTTTTTCAGCCAACCCGCAGAAACTGCTTAGCAGGCAGCAATGGTCTGTGACCTTCCCTGCTGGCTTTCCCCATTGACTTTCTGAGGAAACTGGCAGGAAAGATTGCAAATGATAATCACATGATCACAGGGTACTAATGTTAAGGATAAAAGCATTGCCAACTGTCCAGATCACAAACACATGACTGCAGGCACAGTGCGGGGGTACTGCAATGGGTACATTTTTAGACATAGATCATAAAGTCCCTTTATTCAAAATTTTAAATGGCCTCTGAATGAATGGCCATTAAGCAAGGACTACCTGTAGTAAATATATTGAGTTAACCACATGAGTTATATTCCTATGTAATTATACATTAGCTATTTTTTGCCCTGGTTTTTGCAGGTGGCTTCTAGCACCTCACTCAAAGGCAAGCTGTGGCTTTAGACTCCTAGAGAGGGTCCTAGAGACTCCTAGAGAGGTTCTGGAGGCTGGGGACAGCAAAAAATGTCCCACCGGGAGTTGGGAAATGGGCCCTTTCAGCCTCCGTAGGGCCTCCAAGGGTGTAGGAAAGGCTGTTTTCGCCCTTCCCAGATAAATAGAGAGGATCTGGAACCAGGTAAGAAAGAAAAAATGGGCCTACCAGGCCATCATATACCAGGAGCAGGGTGGGGGGTGGGGGTGTTGCGTGTGTATCCGTGTGGGCATGTGCGCGCATGACCCCCCCCCCCCCGCCTCCCCTCCCAGCACACGATGGCAAAAAGATTAGCCATCACTGCCCTACACCATTTCTTTCAACCTGTGGACTAACCTATTCTTAAAAACTTCAAAGGTTGGAGCACCTACAACTTCTGTTCCACTGATTAATTGTTCCAAGTGTCAATAAATTTCTCCTTATTTCTAGGTTGTTTCTCTCCTTGATTAGTTTCCATCCACTGCTTCTTGTCCTGCCTTCAGGTGCTTTGGAGAATAGCTCGACTCCCTCTTTTTTCTGGCAGTCCCTGAGATATTGGAACACTGTCATCATGTCACCTCTTGTACTTCTTTTCATTAAACTGGAAAGATTACAGAAGATACTATAGGCTTCAAGTCGAAAATCTCCCACCCCATTCCATATAATTACGTGCTATAAAAGAGCAACGTGATTGTAAGAAAATTGCATGGAAAATTTAAATAGTTCAGAAGGATAGGTTCAGAAATTTCTTTCTCTATGAAATGCACCTTTTTGTCTAAGCCTCCATAGTTGAAATTCCTCAGAATGAATTGTCAAGAGACATTGTTCTTCACAGCATCAGACTTACTGTTACAATTCAGGTTATTTATAGACAATGCCAGGGTGTTACATAACATACAATAGCTCCAAACCCCAAGACAACAAGTTTAGCCTTCTTTTTTTCCCTTCTATTGATTTGTGATGCCTTAAGCTGTAGGAGTAAAAACGTCAGAAATGCAAGGAACCGTATTAAGGGAGATAGTGGAAGTGTCTTGCACCAATAAATGTCAGCCAATTTGCTGTGAAAAGAAAATAAATCTGGAAAATAAAAGGGCAAGCACGTTTCAAAGCTACAGGTCCAAATGGTCTCAAAAGATGACATTCTCCCAAAACAGCCTTTCTGAAAAACAGAATTTATATAAAGGGGCTGAAAATCTACAGGACTCTGGTCATTTTTTACACCACAGAAAAGACTTTTATAAAAGATGCTGCAGCTAGGAAGCATTGATGAGAATCCTGGAATAAATAGCTGCTTTTTGGAAATGCAGAATTTATTTTTTTCCCAACTGTAACTTCAGTCCCAAGAGGAAAAGTTCTGGTTTCAGTTGAATATTAATCTTTAAAATCTTCTGAATTATTGTTTATATTTGAACCCAGCATTTTCCAGCTGTTTTTACACTTTTACCAAGCATGATAAAATGGCCCTTCTTTTTGTTCACACTTGTAACATAAATTTGAAGTATTTTTATACTGTATATTCTGGATAATTTTTCTGGTATCATGTATCAATGATACATCATTTTATAAAAATTCTCTTTGAGTTTACAACATAGCATACATTTCAGTCCTTTAAACCACATATTTTTCTATTGTTCCATCTGTATTTTATAACCAAAAATTTTAGTCCATTTAACATACATTCCTTAATTTCTTCTGTTTCAAATTTCAATAAAGGTTTATACCTTTTAGCAATCACAACATGTCCGTCACCTCTACGTAATTCTGTTTCAAAAATCAGTCTTACAATGTCAAATATCATAAATTCTTTTATCTACTTTTCTACTTTAAACATTTCTGATATGTATAAATACATATCGGGGGGAAAAGCCCATTGTATGTACAAAGATGGAAAGATTTGGCAAAACCTACAATACAGCACGGATGTCAAACTCAATCACGTCACGTGATGTCACGTGATGTATCACGGTGTTTTTTTGCCTTTGCAGAGTTAGGGTGGGTTTGCCCAGCGTGTGATTCATCCGGCCCGTGGGCCAGTTTGACACCCCTGCTAGAGAAACTGTTAATGAAACTGACAGAACTCACCAAAATGGCCTTGTTTGATCAGAGAAAAGACAAAATCTATATTTATTGGTGATTGAAAACGGGAGTGGTGTGGTAGCCTAAAGTTGAAGATTCTCATCTCCCCCTGGGAAGGTTGAGAATTTAATCCTAAATAGTAGCAGATGTTTCTCTCCTAGAGCACAAAGAAAAAACATCTACAGAAATTCCACATCGGGAAGGGTATCTGGGCAGTAAACATTCAGCTCCATCCAGTTCCCCTGATTGTATCGGTAATCCGTAATTAAGGGACTACAGGGTCATAAAAAGGGAGTACTGGAGACTGAAAACCCCTTTGAAGTTTCTGCATAAAACAAAACAAAAAAAAGAACATACGATTTATGGTTTTGATGATTGGATAGGATAAAATACAGAAAGAAGAGACATGATGTAATTAGAGAGAGAAAGAGAGGTCAATTTATAATTGTACTTATGACTCCTGTAAAGATCAGAAGCCACTTTATATCATTTTTCTTTCCTTTCTAGTTTTCTGCTAATATTTCTATTTGTACACTTAGGTTTTTCCTTTTCTTTTTTCCTTGTTGTTCTATTCTACTTTTTATTAGTCGTCTTCTTGTGTTTATATTTTTCAATAAATAAAGCAAATGCAAGAGATACTTTAAAGTCTCCCTATTGTGTCTTCTCTCTGGAATGATACCTCCATCCCCTCAGGAGGTCTGTGTCAAGGTTCCAGGTAATACATCCCATTCAATAAGAATTCGAGGCAGGCAATTTCCTCAAAGAACATTTCATTAGGACATATCAAATTGGAAAACCGGCTCTTTAAGTCCCCGCCAGTTTTACACCCAATTAAAAGGAAAACTTTTTCAGTCCCCCCCCAGTCTCCTGTCACATGGTCCAATCAGGATACAGGCCAGTTGCTAGGTGACCTCAGTCTCCATCTTTTGAACACCTGCACCAATGTCCTTGATTCCCAGGGGAAATAATTTTATTGAGGCTAGAGATATCTCTACAACCCCCCCCCCCCCAAACTCCCTGGCACTTTGCTCCAGGCTGTGTCAGTCCTGAAGCAGTGAGAAAAGAAACCTCCCTAGAAAAAACTACAAAGAAGAAAATAGCCACAGTTCAGCCAACTTCAGGGTTAACGGTCTGCATGGTTCCCATCATAGGGCTTTTAAAAAGATGTCTGAAAAGTGGCTCTGCTCCCAGTCCTGGGATCAGAGCAGCGGTCCACAACCTTTTGGGCACCAGGGACCGGTTCTGTGAGAGAGGTTTTTCCGTGGACCAGAGGGGACATATTTTCGCATGATGCCTGCATCTTGCGAATGGGACTTTTTCTGTTTGCGTGACCCGGTTTCTGGCATTCCGCAGCCCGGTGCAAGGACTCCTAGATAAAGAGTGTGTGTGCTGAGCCTTTGTTAATTCATGTTGTGTTTGAATATGTTTTCTTCTTTTACACTTCTGCAGGCACTTTAAAAAAAAAAAAACTTGCATTTTTGTGTGCACTGTAAATGGCCCAGAATCTTCTGGGATTCAGGCAATCCTCCAAATCTAATAATAAACTAAAAACAATATTGTACAATTTGGCTTCTGTGGAAATACAGAGGAAGAGCTGTGTGGGTGAGTGACAGTGTGGATATACATTTTTTAAAAAGCTGTCCATTCAGCCATCCCTTTGTTGTGAGGCTATATATTCTAGCGAGTACAAAGAGATTTGTCTTTTAAAGCAAAAAGTATGGATCTCCTGCATTAGCACCACTATGCACAAGCATTATTTTAGGGTACTTGTAGTCCTCACTTAACAACCAATCACTGAGCAACCATTCTAAGTCACGATGAACATCCGCCGAGCTATTATGACCCAATTTCAAAGTTCCAATGACCACATACACGTGTACCAGTGGTGGGTTGCTTCCAGTTCTCCCTGGTTCTTGCGAACCGGTAGTGGAAATTTTGAGTAGTTCGGAGAACCGGTAAATCCCATCTCTGCCTGGCCCCGCTCCCAACCTATTCGTTGCCTCCCGAGTCCCAGCTGATCGCTAGAAGAAAAAAATCAGGGCTCACTTGACAAAGAAGAGAGAAAAAAAAACAAGACACCTTAGCTTTAAATCGAGAAGCTAAGAAGCCTCCCAACTGATCAGCTAGAACCGATCTGCTCCTTGTAAACCCCTTCGTGGTGGTAGATTGGCAATTGAGGCCAAGCTGCTGGAAAGAGGTTTCCGATGCTCTCGGTGGTGGCAGAGCAGCAAAAAACTATTTAAACTCTTGCCGCAGTACTTCAAAGGGCCGCCTTACAGCTGATCAGCGGTAAAAAGCAGAATGGTGGCAGACCAGTGCGCTCCAAAAACACATGGGTAGACCGGTTTGCAGCCGGTTCTATTCGGCTCGGGCGAACCGGTAACACCAGAGGCGACAGGGTCTGCCCACCTGCCCAGATGTCATCACATCCCATTTTTGATGCTCTGCGCATGCGCAGAAGGTCCTGCCCATGTGCAGAGATATCACGCACAAGCGAAGCATGCAGGCGTGCTCTCCCATTTGCAAACCAGTAGTGAAGGTAAGTGGATTTCAACCCTGGAAAACAGGTTAGCTTAACAGCTATGACATTCACATAACAGAAAGGTCATAAAATTGGTTGCAGAGCAATTAAATCACCACCCTGATTTATGGTCATAATTCCGGGCTCAATTACTACCTATGCAGTAACATAAAATTTTCTATTTTCCACAATAGCAGCAGATGCACACGGGGAAGAAATGATAGTAATAAGCAATACGCACTAAGTAATAAGCAAGCAATAAGCAAGGAAGAATGCTAGCAGAATTTTTTTAAAGTCAACTTACGTTAGCCTTTTGAAGCTCTTTTCTAAGAGCACCTCCTGTGCAGATATGTTTCTAGATTTCATTCAAGATACACAAATGGTAAACATAAAATTCTAGGCCTTTCTAGCATGGATATATTGGCTCTTAGATTGAAAGGACAATTAGACAGCTAACCCACCTCTGATTCCAAACACCTGAGGATTACAGGTTGATTATGAATCATGGTGGCACAGTTGTTTGGAATAGTTAGAACGAGTTTTGCAGGCCTTTTGCCAGCAGTTCAATTCTCACCAGCTCAAAGTTGACTCAGCCTTCCATCCTTCCGAGGTCAGTAAAATGAGGATCTTAGATTATTGGGGCAACATGCTGACTCTGTAAACTACTGTATTTTCCGGCGTATAAGACTACTTTCTAACACACGAAAATCTTCTCAAAAGTCGGGGATCGTCTTATACGCTGTGTGTCGTTCTCCTGTAACCAGGCAGACCAGCCCGAAAGGCTCTGATGAGCCTTAAATGGCCCTGAGGAGCCAAGCTAAATTGCCTGCTGAGTTGCCGCTAATCAGCTGAGTTACACACCAGAGCCATGTAAAAGGAAAAGTTTTTTCCTTTTACACGGCGCTGGCCATCCAAGCTCTGGCAATCCCAGCTGAGTTGCCTGCTAATCAGGCAACTCAGCTGGGATCGCCAGCGCCCTGTAAAAGGAAAAAACTTTCCTTTTACATGGCTCTGGTGATCTCAGCTGCTAATTTTTGCCTGCTAATTGGTAGCAAAAATCCCCCCCCCTCCAGCTTGCTTACCTTAGTTGCTAGCCGCAATGCTTGCCTTGCTTCACTTGCCTGCAATCCATTGCATCAGCAAGCAACTGAATCTCCCTGCCTGCAATCAAGCAGGCAGGGAGTTGTGGACTTCAACTCCCAGAATTACTCAGCCAGCAAAGCAAAGCTGGCTGAGGAATTCTGGGAGTTGAAGTCTACAAGTCTTAAAGTTGCCAAGGTTGGAGATCCCTGTTCTATTGGGTAAGTTTTTTTCCCCTTTGGGAGCTTTAAAAAAAATAATTAATTGGGGGTTTTTTAGTTGTTCTTTTTTAGACCTAGCTATTTAAAGGCTAGGTCTAAGTTTTAGGCTAGGAAGTTTTAAATTTAGCTTTCATATAAAAATAAAAGTAAAATAAAATATTTGTGCAGCTTTCTGAGATTTAATGTGTTTCTGTAGTGTTTCACTCTAACTACACAAACGCACAAAATCTCACAAAGCTGTATGTGGAATTTTGTGTGTGTGAAGTGTGAAAGTTGGGTTTTTGGGCTTTTTGTGGCTGTGTGAGGTTCCTGCTTGTTGCAGGGGCCATTTTGGGTCTAGCACAGCTGCTTTTACATTGTGGGTGAGCCAGTTGATGTTTTTTAATGTTTACTTGATGTTTTTTAATTTTTATTTAATTTTTATTTGGTTGGAAGGAGGGTCGTCTTATACCGCAAGTATAACCCAAACCCTATATTTTTACAGGAAAAGTCGGGGGTCGTCTTATACACCCACTCATTTTATACACCGGAAAATACGGTACTTAGAGATGGCTGTAAAACACTATGAATCAGTATGTAAGTCTAAGCGCTTTTGCTTTTGCTTTTGCTTTTGCTTTTGCTTTTGCTTTTGCTGTGCTTTTGCTATTGCTATTGCTATTGCTATTGCTATGCTATGCTATGCTATGCTATGCTATGCTATGCTATGCTATGCTATGCTATGCTATGCTATGCTATTGCTATGCTTTTGCTTTTGCTTTTGCTTTTGCTTTTGCTTTTGCTTTTGCTATGCTATTGCTGTTGCTGTTGCTGTTGCTGTTGCTGTTGCTGTTGCTATGCTATTGCTATTTTAGTACAATTAATTCTTCCATATCCATCAATTGAAAGAGGAAAAAAAATACGTTTCCTAGAATTTTTGCATTTTGCTTTTTTTAAAGAATGCCTGATGGCTTATGCTCCATGTGGCTTAACCCACACACACCACGTGTGTTCCTGGATGCTCCTGCTGTCCTGTTTTATTGAGCCAATACCTCATATTAGGCTAGAAGCATGATTTTAAAATGCTGTGCCTTTTAAAGCCTTCTCTTTCTGAAGAAAGATTTCTTGCAGATATTCCTTCTTATGCATAAACTTCTTAACCAGCATTAATATATACTTTAGGTATGAATTATTGCATTTATATCCAAGATTTAAGCTGGGACTGAGAAAACATGATAGACTGAAAATCACTCAGGGAATTCTGTGGCTGACTGGAAACCTGAAATTCTCTCAGTGAAACAGCACAGCTTATACTGGCTCTTTATTATATTACTGTAAACCTTTAATATTACCCATCCTTGACTCACTGAGTTCAAAGTTACAGTGGACTCCCCAAAAAGTACTTATGACCTGGACCCAATGGTTGGGTATGTCCCACACATACAGTCATGCGACTGAATGTCAGGTGGTCAGCTTTGGGCTTGCATTTATAACTGTTTGCAGCATCCCATGGTCATTGTGACCACAATTTGTAATACTTTTTGTCAGAAATCAACATTTACTTCTGGTTCTTGGTCACAAACACCCACAGCAAACAATGGGTTCATTAAATGACCACGGCATTGATTAGCTACTGCAAAAAAGGGTCATAATCATGGTCACATGATGACCAGCTTTACGACTATCACGATTTACAGGCTGAATTAGGGTCATAAAACGAGGACCACCTGTAGTAGTAATAATAGGTTATTGCTTAACGCACTGTAAGCCGCCCTGAGTCTCTGGAGAAGGGCGGCATATAAATCAAATTTAAAAAAATAAATAAATAACAACAACAACAACAACAACAAATATATATATATATATATGATATAGAAAGTAGAAAGTAATACCCATTGTCATCGGGGCATTTGGTACCATGTCCAAGAATTTTATAAGATACATCAACAAATTGCAGCTTCCTGCAATAACACCAGCGGAAGTGCAAAAAACTGTGCTACTTGGAACATTGTACATCTGAAGAAGGTACTTGGTTGATACCTAGGACACTGGCAGCAACCCGTATCAACCATTAGCACCAGTCTGTGGTATTTGTGATGCATTTTTGAATGTTCAGTTGACTGAGTTTCATGTTTAATGAATAAAGTATATGATGATGATGATGATGATGATGATGATGATGATAATAATATTAATAATAATAATAATAATAATAATAATAATAATAATAATAATAATAATACCGGGAATGGGGGGGAACTGTCCATACTGCATGCTTCTGCACATTCATAAGATCCTATTTTATGCATGTATAAAATATATCTATTTAAAATACCATTCCCGTTTTATATATGTATAAATGGGTAAAATACAGTAATCACCCCATTTGGATTTGATGGGCATTCTATTTTCAAAGACATCCCTTTGTCCCACTAGTCCATTCAATTGAGAGTTTACTTGTATACTGACTCTACATATGGTTGATGTGTAAAAGGTTTCATTTTCTGTTATCTTTCAACAGAGTTGCCATCTGAAATTGGCAGATTTGGAGATTGCTACTGATCTGAATAATTCAGGCTTTTTCTAATCAGATGCCATTTAGATGGATAGCATCTTGCAGGATTCCCAGGTCAGTCTGGCTAAGGACTGTGGAGATTTTAATCCAACACATCCAAAGGATCCAGACTGTACAAGACTGACGGAGAAGACATAAAAGCCTAACTTCCTGAATCCTTCTCTCTTTTTCTTTTTATTGTTTCTTTTTTCCCAAAAAAAGTTTATTTTTATTTCTCATAAGCATATTTGAGTGTACAATCTTTTAGCTATCATTTCCCATTCATCTTATCTTTTAACTTTCATTTTTAGTTGTTCAGGGCTGCTCTTTTACTATTTACCCTCCTTTATTTACTACAACCTTTCCTCTTCTCCTCCCCTTCTCTTCCTTCCTCTATCTCTTCCTACTTTCTTCGTTCTTCCTCTCCTTCTCTTTCCTACTTCCTCTTCCCTTCCCCCACGCCTCTCTTCTTCCTCCCTTTCTAACCCTCTCTACTTCTCTTTCCCCCTTTCCCTCTCTTCTATCTCTCCCTCTCCTTTCCTCTCTTCTTCCTTCCTCTCTCTCTACTCCTTTCCTTCTCTCTTGTTTCCCTTTTCAATTCAATCTAGAATGGTATTTGAGCAGCCCTGATTATAGGGAGTGCCTCCAACTTGTTTTCCTTCATATCTCTGATCATCTTACTTGCTCTCCTAGGGATCTTCTCAACTCTGCCAATATCCTTCCCAAAATGCAGGGCCCAAAGCACCAAAAGGCAAAATGAGAAACAGTGGATGTAAACTAAGCAAGGAGAGAAGCAAACTAGAACTAAGGAGAAATTTCCTAACAATGAGAGCAAACTAGAACTAAGGAGAAATTTCCTAACAATGAGAGCAATCAACCAATGGAACAACTTGCGTCCAGAAGTTGTGAGTGTTGCATCACTGGAGGCTTTCAAAAAGAGACTGGACAGTCATTTATCTAAAATGGTATAGCGCCTCGAGCAGGGGGTTGGACTAGAAGACCTCCAAGCTCCCGTCCAACTCTATGTTTGAGGTGCAGTTCAATTTCTATGGTAATTCTATGTTCTGGGTGCAGTTCAATCAAAGCAGGAAAGAGATCTTGACAATAGAATTCCAAAGCTAAAATTCCTTTCTATTCCAACTGCATCACAGCGTTGGCTCAGGATTCATCTTATGATTCCCCAAGAGACTGACATCCTTTTCACATGCGCTGGCACATATTGTTGCCCAGTCTGGTTTCACTTGCCTCAAGCCAGCTGCCCTGTTAAGCACTAGCTCCAAAAAGCTAATGCAATCTCTACAGCAAGCTTCTGCTTGAGGATGGTGTCAGAGAGAAGGTCTGCTCAGTGAGATGGCAGGAGACTTTAGGGAGCTGAAGTCTATAGACGGATTGGCAAGCAGGTAACAAGATTATTTATTTATTTATTTATTTATTTATTATTTATTATTTATTTATTTATTTATTTATTTATTTATTTATTTCAATTTATATACCGCCCTTCTCCCCGGGAGGGGGACTCAGGGCGGTGAACAACCAAATTTAAAACACATATAATACAAACATTAAAAGAATTTTTAAATTGAATTAAATCATTGGCGTTCCAAATAAAAGTCTCAACCCCACTAAAATACCCAATTTAAAACCCCAAAAATCAGTAATAGCGAAAAAATTTTGTTAAAACCCCATTAAAATCAATCAAGCAAGGCCGGCTTGTTGGAATAAATAGGTCTTAAGGGCCTTTCGGAAAGTGCGAAGGTCCGGGATCAAACGAATTTCTGGAGGCAGCTCGTTCCATAGGGTAGGTGCCCCCACAGAGAAGGCTCTCCCCCTGGGGGCCACCAGCCGACATTGCTTGGCTGATGGCACCCTGAGAAGGCCCTCTCTGTGTGAGCGTACTGGCTGGTGGGAGGTTATCGGTATCAGCAGGCGATCCCGCAGGTACCCCGGTCCCATGCCATGGAGCGCTTTAAAGGTCAAAACTAACACCTTGAAGCGCACCCGAAAGACCACCGGAAGCCAGTGCAGCTCGCGCAGGAGAGGTGTCACATGGGAGCGCCCTGTCGCTCCCATAATCACCCGCGCGGCCGCATTCTGGACCAGTTGGAGCCTCCGGGTGCACCCGAAGGGGAGCCCCATGTAGAGAGCGTTACAGTAGTCCAGGCGAGACGTGACGAGTGCATGAGTCACTGTGCACATGGAGTCCCGATCCAGAAAGAGGCGCAACTGGAGCATCAGGCGAACCTGATAAAAGGCCCCCCTGGCCACGGCCGCCAGATGCCCTTCCAAGGACAGCCATGAATCCAGGAGGACACCCAAGTTGCGAGCCCCCTCTGTGGGGGCCAATGACTCACACCCAATAGCCAGCGATGGCACCAGCTGGCTATACCGGGACGCCGGCATCCACAGCCACTCGGTCTTGGAAGGGTTGAGACGAAGCCTGTTCCTCCCCATCCAGACCCGCACAGCTTCAAGGACTGGGACATCACTTCGAGGGCATCATTGGGTTGGTCAGGGGTGGAAATGTACAGCTGAGTGTCATCAGCGTACAGTTGGCAACTCACCCCAAAACCACGGATGATCTCACCCAGTGGCTTCACATAAATGTTGAACAGGAGCGGCGAGAGGACCGACCCTTGTGGCACCCCGCAAACGAGGCGCCTCGAGGTCGACTTCTGCCCCCCTGCCAACACAGACTGCGATCGGTTGGAGAGATAGGAGGAGAACCACCGTAGCACGGTGCCTCCCACCCCCAAACCCCCCAACCGACGCAGCATGATACCATGGTCGATGGTATCAAAAGCCGCTGAGAGATCTAACAGGACCAGGACAGAGGAGCAACCCCTGTCCCGAGCCCTCCAGAGATCATCCACCAACACGACCAATGCCGTCTCCGTGCTGTACCCAGGTCTGAAACTGGACTGGCACAGATCTAGATAGACGGTTTCATCCAGGTACTGTGGGAGCTGGCGCGCAACCACACTCTCAACAACCTTCGCAATAAAGCGAAGGTTGGAGACAGGACGAAAATTTGCCAAAACAGCCGGGTCCAGAGAAGGCTTCTTGAGGAGGGGCCTCACCACCGCCTCTTTCAAGGCGGCAGGCAAGAAACCCTCACTCAAAGAAGCATTTATAATCCCCTGGAGCCAGCCTCGTGTAACTTCCCGAGTGGCCAGTACCAGCCAGGAAGGACACGGGTCCAATAAACATGTGGTTGCGTTTAGACTCCTCAAAGTCCTGTCCATGTCCTCGGAAGTCACAGGATCGAACTCATCCCAGATAATGTTCTCAAGACCAGCCTCAGTCACCTCGCCGGAATCTACCCAGTCAGAGTCCAAGCCTTCCCGAATCTGAGCGACTTTATCGTGCAGATACTGTGCAAAATCCTCAGCCCGCCCTTGCAAGAGGTCCTCCCGCGCTCCCTGATGTAGGAGGGAGCGGGTCACTCTGAACAAGGCGGCTGGGCGGTTATCTGCCGATGCAATAAGAGCGGAAAAGTAATTACGCTTTGCCGCTTTTATCGCCACCAAATAGGTCCTAAGATGGGACCTAGCTAGTGTTCGGTCAGATTCAGATCGACTCACCCTCCAACCACTCTCTAGGCGTCTTTTCTGGCGCTTCATCTCCCTCAACTCCTCAGAGAACCAAGGAGCCGGGCAGATTCGGTGCCGGGTCAGAGGCCGCAAAGGCACGACTCGGACCAGGGCACTGGCGGCCGCCCTATCCCAGGCGACCACCAGGTCCTCGGCCGAGTCGTGAGCCAGAGTTTCGGGCATTGGCCCAAGCTCCCTCTGGAACCCATCAGGGTCCATCAGGCGCCTGGGGCGGAACCACCTAATCGGTTCCGCCTCCCTACGGCGGGGTTCGGTGGTCAGAAAGTCTAGCCTCAGGAGAGAATGGTCCGACCATGACAGGGGTTCAATAACTATATCCCCTACATCTAGGCCATTCAACCACTGACCAGAGACAAAAACCAGGTCCAGAGTGTGTCCTCCTGTGTGAGTGGGGCCAAGAATTAATTGTGTCAGGTCCATGGCTGTCATGGAAGCCATAAACTCCCGAGCCAACCCAGACGCCTCACCGACAGACGGCAGGTTGAAATCCCCCATGACCAAAAGCCTGGGGGTATCAACCGCCACCTCAGCAATAATGTTGAGAAGCTCGGGCAGGGCCACTGTCACATGGCAGGGAGCCAGGTACGCGATCAGCAAGCCCACCCGCACACCATGGTCCCACTTCACCAGGAGCAACTCACATCCGGCTATCTGAGGTACAGTGGTCTCCCTTGGATCAAGACTTTCCCTTATAATGACCGCCACCCCCCCCACCCCTGCCCTGGGCCCTTGGCCGATGAAATGCTCGGAAACCTGGCGGGCACATCTCTGATCTGTCCCCCCCTTCAGAGACCCACAAAAACACAGCCAGTCGAGGGTTAAGAATCACTTGGCACACTCCACAGTTCTTATCTCAAACTTGGCAGCGATATGCACACCGTCTGCCAAGGACTTTATTAGTTTACACAAAAAGAAAATCACCTATGTAGCTTTGCCGTTCATCTAGCTTCCAAGACTACGAGGTTGCTATGTTTGTTTTGTTTGTTCGTCACAAACATCTTGACCCACCGTCCTGTCTTATATAGGCTCTGGGTGTGGTCCAGTGACTCATTGATCCTGTGACTCCAATCCAGTGACTCAGGTCTATTTCCTCATACGTCGCCGCAGCTGCAGTAATCTTTTCTCTCGCCTTCTTTGGCGTGCGTCCAGGAATGACGTCTCTCCCTCACTCTCATCTGAGACACCTGTTTCCCCACTACTTGGCTCTCTTTCAGCTGGCACCTGAGACGGTGCCAGAGGGGGGGGGGCTGGGAGATCTGGCTGGCTCCTCTTCCTCCTGCTCAGAGCTTCCTTCCTCCAATGGGATAGGCTCAGAGGACGGGGCCACAACAATCTCAACGAGGGGGACCCCCCCTCTTGGCCCAACCAGGTCTCCGTAATACCTGCCAGGTCCGCACCCCCCTCTTGAATAAGATCATAAATGAGGGGGGCCTTATTAACCACGGACCTGGCATTACACAACATCAACCTCAGGCCCGGACGCCGTAACTCTGAACAACTCGGGGAGCGAGAAGAGTCCTGAGGGCTGAGGCACGCCACTGCTTGGAGACAGCGGCTACGTGCCCCCAACACATGATACGGCCCCCTGCTCCCGCCATATCTGCCCCTCCCAACCATGGCTCTGATGGAATTACCCTCCTTACCTTCTGTAGCGAGCTCCTCCTCACCCCATTCCCTGCCTCCCATTTCAGGCCCCTGTGACGAGCCCAGCCTATAACCCTCCCTCCCCTCCCCCCTCCCCCATCTCCCTAAAAGGTTAGACAAGGACAATTTTAAAAAACCCCGCAACCCCCTCTTTGCGGCATGCCACCTCTCGGGGTTCCAAAACCCGTCATTGAGGTAGGCCCTCGATAGAGTGGAGGGCCAAGCCTGCGAGAGGGGGGAATCTCGCAGACCAAGAAGCTCCGCTGCTGAGTACATCTTGATTATAACGGGTGAACACGACCATAGCCTGAGGGTCCATAAAGGTCCAAGGGAGAGAAGAAAAAGAAGACATGGAGGGGTCCCAAAGACCTGTTCACAGGGCCAAGTCCACTGTCCTCTCACCACAGGGGACAAAGTCCAAATTCCAAGACGACCACAATCCGGGGGGGGGGGGGGGGCAATTATGAGTCACAGAGAGGGAAAAAGGGCTATAATTCAACTCCTTGCCTGACAGACCACAGGTATTCCTCGACTTACGACCACCATTGAACCCAATGTTGCTGAGCAAAACATTTGTTAAGTGAGTTTTGCTCCATTTTATGTCCAGTTGTTAAGTGGATCATTGCAGTTGTTAAATTAGCATCAGGGTTCCTAAGTGAATCTGGCTTCCCCATTGACTTTGCTTGTCAGAAGTTCGCAAAAAATGCTCACATGATCCCAGGACATTGCAACCGTCATAGATATGAGTCAGTTGCCAAGTGCCTGAATTTTGATCACGTGACCATGGGGATGCCGCAACGGTCATAACTGTGAAAACTGGTCATTTTTTTCGCCAGTGCCGTTGTAACGTTGAACCGTCACTAAATGAACTGTTGTCAGTCGAGGACTACCTGTCTATCTGGCTCACAAGCAGTACAAATGCAAGCACTGGAGCACAAAAATCCAGGCATAGTTTCCCTTATATATCCTACAACTAAGGTTTCTTGACTCTAATTCATTCCATAGTAATGCCACCATGAAACTAAACGTTTCTTAAGTTTCATAAAACAAGGAACTCTGTTAATGCTTCAGTGGGAAACCAGGTCAAGGTAGGCTACTGTAGAAAATGAATTACTGTATTGTGCAATGTAAAGCAGCAGAAAAGCAGCAAGACAGGTAGAATCTTGATTTAGGACCAAAAATTTCGGATCCTAAATCAGAATCAGTAGTGGTATTCAGATGGTTCAGATGGTTCAGACCGGTTCAAGCAAACCACTGCAGTGGGGCTGCCCATCCACCCTGGCGCTATGCCATCCTGTTTAGACACGTTTTCTAAGCCGCGCGCATGCATGCAAGCTGCGTGCATGAGCAAAGCATGCATGCAAGGAGCACACACAAGCAAAGCATGCATGCAAGGAGCACACACAAGCAAAGCATGCATGCAAGGAGCACACACAAGCAAAGTATGCATGCAAGAAGCACAAGCAACACATGAGCACACACAAGCAAAGCATGCATGCAAGGAGCACACACAAGCAAAGCATGCATGCAAGTAGCGCACGCGAGCAAAGCATGCGTGTAAGGCGCACACACTGTAAGTAGCACTGATGATGTTACCTAGTTTGGGGAATGAAACCAAGCAAGTTCAGAAAGCACCAAGGACCCCTCATTTCAACCGTGACCTACAAATACTCTCTTTCATTGGTGAAAGAAGTAGAAGGTAATTTTTACTGATTTCTCCTTCTAAAATCCTGTGTGACGCTCAGATTTTTAATTTGGAGGATCAAGAAACAGATGTGTAGTTTCAGGTATAGAATGAAGTGTTGAAAATTATCCTCTCTTGCCAGAAGTGAGATCTTCTCCTGGATTTCCAACCTCATCCAAGATCCAAATGGACCAATGTTCTTCTATCATCTTTATTAACACACAGGTTATCCTCCCTGCCCTCATTCCTGCCAAATTCTGTTATAGAGTCTGGTACACTTGGCAGGTAGATGAACTTAAGCTCATTAAGAAAATACAGATCTGGGGTTTTTTCCCCATTTCATTCGAAGGCAGCAAGTGAAGTTAAAGAGGGAAGGGTATCTTATATGCTACACACAATTCTGTTCCCCCCATTGAAAACTGGGGTTAATTGACAAAAGGACTTGTCAGATGTGCAGATGACAGAAGGTGGGGAGGGGGAGAGAGTTACTACCATTTACAGAATAAACTTAATGTTCAAAAGATTCTAGGTAGATTGCAAATATTTGATCCCAGGAAGATGGGCAGTTGGGGTTCCAAGATGAATGAATAAAAGGGCTCCTGGCTAGAACTGCTACCTTCTCTTTGAGCTGGACATCTATTTTGCCTGGGGAAGAGCAGTTCCATTTAGAGCTAAAGATGAACATCCATGTGTCAGCTCTCCTGGGTAAATCAGACAGGAAACGTGACTAGATGAACAAAATCTATTTTATTGTAAAGCTGTCAACTCGCAAAGAATCTCTGGCCTACTCTCAAGTTGCCATAAGCAAGGGGGATGGGAAACCGATGAAATGGCATGGCAGCCAAAGACAGATGCACATTCCACGCTTATCTCTCTCAAGGCTGTATCCCAGAGTTACCCACAGCGGTCAGAGGGGAGTGATCTATACAACCCACGAAATTGCTCCATTGGCGAATGTGATTGATGACACACCCTGGGGGAAGGGGGGAAACAGGGTCATGATTGGGGTGTAAATTACATAGTCAGAGCTGGCTTCATTTGGGAATGTGCCGACATGAAGCTCCTAATAAATAACTGGATTTCTTTTGAAGCTTGGCTCGAGGCTCATGATTTAATTGGGGCATCCATCGGAACCCTGACAACGGCTACATTAATAGAATTTTGCAAGTCAGAAGGTATAAACTTTCCTCTGCCTCTTTTAACCATCTGAGCAATTAGGGCAGGTCCTTTCTAAGTTTCTTCTCTTAACCCATTAATCCACTGGGGGCTCTTCCCTATCTGATGTCTGATCATTTCCCTAGGCAGTACCTCTTTCCCTTGTCCCCCAAGGTCACCATCGTACCACAAAACCAGGAACACACTGTCTCTGAGTGTTGTCAGCATTGAGTGTAACCCTGTTCTTCCTCATCTAAACTCTAATAGTCTTTAGACACGAAGACATGAATGGATGGACAGTGGCAAATTGAAAACCTATGTCTTTAGGCAGGAAGACAGAAACAGTATTATCACTTTTAAAGTGAATCTCCATCCTCTACAAGTTACTGAATAATCTCTTTTTTTCCCAGAAATGTCTTTGTTTGAATATAGGATGGAGAATTTTCAGAGACCTTTTATGTATAACTACAGACCAACACCAGTCTTCATGCCTTTCAATAAGTTTTATCTTAACTGTGTCACTTAAACAATGTCTAGGGACAATCTTAACTAAGCTAGTGTCCTCCAGATACGTTGGCGGTACAATTCCTAATCAAATACAGTGGTGGGTTTCTACTGGTTCACTCCAGTTTGGGCGAACTGGTAGAGGCAGTGGCAGGAGGCTCTGCCCACCTGCCCAGACGTCATCATGGATGCTCTCACATGCGCAGAAGCACCACACGCTCACAGTTCCAAGCTGGTAGCGAAGGTAAGTGAAACCCACTACTGACCAAATGGCTGATGGATAGGTTGAATGAGAATTCTGGGGATTGTAGTTCCAACACATTTAGAGCACTGGGAAAGAGTATTGTAGAGCTTGAAATACTTCAAGCTAGTTTTCCGTATTTTCAGTTGTCTACCCTCTTCTTGCTTCCGCATGAGGAAATATTTTTTTCTCCCTCAATGGAATGTAGCTCTTTCTTCAATTTATAAAAACTTCCCTTCTTGATTTTTTGAAGGAGCACTGATGCTCAAAGAGCAAATTACAGTAAAAACAAGTTTACCACTGAAAATGACTGCACTGTTTTTTATATGTATCTGTGAGGAGTAAAATTCAACTCCAAAATTGTTGGAAGCAAAAAAAGGATTTTATTTGAAGCATTTGCAAAGGCTGGTGGATTTCAATATATACAGGTAAGAGACCACACCCAAGTAATGAAAAAGCATACTTTTATAATCACAGTGGTGAAATTCAATTTTTTTTACTACTGTTCTGTGGGCATGGCTTAGTGGGCGTGGTGTGGTGTGGCTTGGTGGGCATGGCAGGGGAAGGATACTGCAAAATCCCCATTCCCTTCCCACTCCTGGGGAAAGGATATTGCAAAATTTCCATTCCCACCCCACTCTGGGGCCAGCAGGAGATGGTATTTTCCAGTTCTCCAAACTACTCAAAATTTCCGCTACCGGTTCTCCAGAACCTGTCAGAACCTGCTGACACCTACACTCCTACACCTACACCTGTCAGTTTATACTACATCATTCATTTCTAGGCACAGTTGATAGGCCCAGTCTGGTCACATGCTTTTGGACCACCTATAATATACCATCACACCTAAACATTTAAAGTTAGTAAAGCCCTAATTGTCACCCAAGCTTGCTAAACATTCAGCCCCCTCACTTTGTTATTTCCTTATCGGTTCTCCTATTTCACAAGAATTACAGCATAGCCATAGAATAGAGCATTGTAAAAGTAAACGAAACATTTGAAAAGGAAAAAACATCCAAATGGGTTTGGGTATGATACATTCTCAGCCTTCCCCAAGGTTGGCCTGACTATTATTTTTGTTCCGGAAGGCCTGAGAACAGCTAAAAATGCTACAATGTATTAAATGCTCTCCTGCTAGATCTGGTCCCTGAAAGAGACCTTTTTTTGAAAGTTAAGGCTTATGGGAAATTATCAGCAATACAATTGAAAAGCAAATTTTAAACATGGCTGTACCTTGGATATGTAGTAGTGTGGTTCACAGGTGGTATTAAGCAGGTTTTGACCAGTTCTGGAGAACCGGTAGCGGAAATTTTGAGTACTTCAGAGAACTGGTAAATACCACCTCTGATTGGCCCTGCCCCATCTATTCTCTGCCTCCTGAGTCCCAGCTGATCGGGAGGAAATGGGGATTTTGCAGTAACCTTAACCTGGAGTAGGGAGGGAATGGAGATTTTACAATATCCTTCCTCAGTGTGGGGTGGGAATGGAGACTTTACAGTATCCTTCCCCTGCCACACCCACCAAGCCATGCCCACCAAGCCTTGCCATGTTCACCAAGCCATGCCCACAGAAACGGTAGAAAAAAAATTTGAATCTCAGCACTGGTGTGGCTATATATAAGATACTAACTCTAGGTAATTTGATCAAAAGACAAAACCCATATAAGTTGTAAAATATAGTATTAATGGAAAATTACAACTTATTATATTGTATCCCACATACCTGATACTGAGAGGCAAGATTTGTGGCTCCTGTTGTAATCCTCAAGCTTTAATTATTGTGAAAAATTTTTGTTAAATAATTCATAAGAAATTGGAAAGGCTTTGATGCCAGCTGGGTCTGGTTTAATCATGAGTAAAAATAGAATGGTTTGCCAGATCAAAATCACAGATCCCAGCTTCTGCAAGTTAGGCACTGAATTTCTTCTACCCATGTATTTTTGACATTTATTGTGCCTTCCGCACAAAAAACACAACCCCTTACACAGTGTTCATTAATCTTTAGTGAAATTTTGTTTAGAGACATACGACATTTTATGTTTCCCTTGATGTAAATACTGATGCTACATTATAAGGGAGATGGCAGGATATAGTCTCAGAAGCTTTAAATGAAATATTCTGCTGCATGCAAATCCTGCTAATTTAATAGCATGAATCCACTTAGCATAATGATACCTCTTGTTTAGTAGATGGAAAATTTATGGAAAAAGAGATTCCCCACCATTTAATTCATCTCTCAGAAGCTTCAATAGGTGGGCAGTGATTCCTGTCCATTTAATGAAAAAGGCCATTCGACCTCTGAAATGAATAAAAACCATGGTGGGTTTTGTACCAGTTTGGCTAGGTTCTCTCTGATGATTATGTTGGCCCTCCTGCCCGCCCCTGCATTATACCTACCTTATATTTGATTGTTTTTAACCCAGCTGAAACATGCAGCACAGCAGATTGCAGCATCTCAGCTGTTCCTTAATACACTGCGTTTGCGTTGAGTGCATGCATGATGCGAACCTGTGGTAACGCCAGTTGAAACCCACCACTGATATAAACCTCTGTCCACTTGCTGCATTCTTCCATTACAAAATAATCATTGGTGAGAGTTGGAGTTAATGATCTCTCCCAACTTTGTGCAACATTCTATTGCATAGTGAATAAACCTAGCATTACTCCGCAGCTCTGAACATGTGAGGCTGCTTTGTCTATCCATTTTCATCATCTCTGTCACGCATATTTCCATTTCTCCTCCTTTCCACCCCCATCACTCTGTGGGTCTCTTCTCTCTACCTCTGTACAAGTACAACCCGTGGAAGAGCAGTGTCAGGCATAAGCAACCAGATCAACCCATGAATAGCCCCGAGTAGATGCTTTATTATTGATCACTTATATTACAAGAATCTTGTCTTCCTTCACTTGAGAAATGACAGATATAGACTTAAAGGTTTGATTCAGACCTTTGCTTTCCTGAACTATCTCTAAGCTGGAATGTCTCTTTATTTTCCTTAGAGGATCTCCCTGTCCTTCGGCTTATAGTGATGCCATCATAAGCAGATAGCTTGAAAAAAAATAGCAGGGAAATAGCTTTTCCCTGCCATCTGAGCTTTTCTCCCACTGTCAGCATGTGTTTATTTATCATATGGCTCATTCACATCATATTTCAGTAAAAAGGAAGATGGGTGGAATAATAAAAAGGTGTAAGTGGAGAAGGGATGGGAGGACATCTATAATTTTGGAATTTCGCAGAGACTAAGTAAGTGGAATGGAGCAAGTAGGTAAGGAAATGGATAAGTAGAGCAGCAATAGCAATAGCACTTAGACTTATATACCGCTTCACAGTGCTTTACAGCCTCCTCTAAGCGGTTTACAGAGTCAGCATGTTGCCCCCAACAATCTGGGTCCTCATAATACCCACCTTGAAAGGATGGAAGGCTGAGTCAACCTTGAACTAGTGACAATTGAACTGCCAAACTGCAGCTAGCAGTCAGATGAAGTAGCCTGCAGTACTGCACTCTAACTAGTGCGCCACTTCTGCTCTGGTGGAAGCAAAAGGAAGAAGGTGTTTTTCCTTCAAAGGTCCACATAAAAAAGAAAGTATGGAAGTCTGACAAGAATATGGAATGGTGCCATAAAAAGCCTCTGCTGATCAGGCAACTCAGCTGGGATCGTCAGAGGCATTTAAAAGAAAAAAGTTTTTTTTTCTTTTAAAAGTCTTTGACGATCCCAGCTGAGTCGCGCGATCATCAGCAGCTTTTTTTTTTTTACTTTTAAAAGCATTTTTGGCCGAAGAGGTTGTAGAAAAAATGCTTTTAAAAGTAAAAAAAAGCCTTTGATGATTGTGCAGCTCAGCTGGGCATGGGGGGCCCAGGGATTTTTGCTACGGTTCTCCGAACCACCTGCCTCCATCACTACCGGATTGGGCGATCTGGTCTGAACCGGTAGCATTTCACACCTGCTTTGAATGGTCACTAAGTGGCTAGTCATAAATCGAGGACTACCTGTATAAGAGACTAAGATAATTTTTTGTTCAGAATATACTATATAAATAGTTCATCTGAAGTCTAGAGAAATGGATCCATAGTAGGACATACACTACGGATACATAGAACTTTAAATTGTTCTTTAAAGTAACTTTAAAGAACAATTTTGAGTTCAGATTCCCATAAGGATGGGCACCATGTTTCAAAATTCATTGAAAACAGAAGTGAAAAATTGCAGCTCATCCTTTCTTTGGATTTTTCTCGGCTGCTTGTGATCCACCTATCTAGGCAATTGGGCAAGATTCAGCATAACTTCAAATAGTTATATGAATCCATACTAAATGTCTTTCAAGAGAGGGGGCAAAATGAACCTTGTGTAATGATGCTAAACCTAGCAAGGAATATAGATTGGTTTTGGTGCAGCACCTGTTTGATCTCAGCAGAGATCCCCTGTTGGTTCAGGATCACAGTTTCAGAACAGTAGTTTTAGAAAAGTTATTCAGTGATTAATGGATATCCTTTACTGAATATTTTAAAATTACAAATCATGTGCCATGATTTTAGCCATGGTTTAATCCTTTTCATTAAGTACAATTTAAACGAACAATTCTTGGAGTTTAAAGGGTACAATTAAGTTTATAGGAGTTTATGCAAGTAACATGAAACAATTTTGTTCCTTATATCTGAACTAAATCAGACTTTTTGGTCAGTTACAGATAAGAATGCAATTGTATACTTTCAAAAGGTTTTTACATCAGTAATCAGAGGCTAGTCCTACAATTACAGCCATGGTGGCGCAGTGGTTAAGTACTGTAGTCAACTTCTGCTGACTGCCAGCTGCCTGCAATTTGGCAGTTCGAATCTCACCAGGCTTAAGGTTGACTCAGCCATCCATCCTTCCAAGGATTGGATTGGGGCAATATGCTGACTCTGTAAAAACCGCTTAGAGAGGGCTGTAAAGCACTGTAAAGCAGTATATAAGTTTAAGCGCTATTGCTATTGCTAGTCCTCAATTTATGACAATTCCATTAGCAACTATTCAAAGTTATAACAGCACTGAAATGCCGCTTAATAAATGGCATGTATTTTTCTTTATTTAATATATAAAATACAAAGAAAAAAAATACCTTTTTCCTATTTTTCTTTTTCTTTGTATTTTATACATTAAACAAAGAAATTAAAAACAAACAAATGGCATGTATTCACGATGGCTGAGGTGTCCTGGGATCATGTGATCACCATTTGAGACCTTCCCAACCATCTTCTGACAAAGTCAATGGGGAAAGCAGGATTCCCTTAATGACCGCATGTTTTACTGAACAACCGTGGTTAAAAAATGGTCTTAAAATTGGGTGCAACTCATTTAACAACCACGTTGCTTAGAAACAGACATTCTAATCAGAAATGGGTTTTGCATAATTTTACCACCGGTTTGCCGCATACCATACAGTAGTTTTGTGTTCCCTTTAGTTGTTTGAGCAGTGTATAAACTACTGTATGTAAAGAACAAAGTATTTAATAAGGCTATTTCATTCATTCAGATCTTGGATGTCTTCTGCTTGTGTTCCCTTTATTTGTTTGAGCAGTATATATTGCCAACCCAACAAGTTAGTCTTATTCCTAACAAAGTCCAAAGGCTAAACCAACTATCACATTTATCCTATTCTGTGGAAGCCATCAGAAGCAGCTTTTATGTGACAGCTTCTCTGTGAATAGTTGTAGATAGATCTCATGTTGTGAATTGTTTCCAGTATGTGTTGAGTTAGCTTTAAACTTATTATGTGATACTGACAATGCAACGACAAATAACACTGAACAATATCACTGTGGCATGTAAAATTTGTTTCCATAGGATCACAGCAATACGATTACATAGGATTCACTATGGCCTAATTTACACATTCCTCATTTTTGAGTTAGTATGATATATGAACCTCTGTAAGTACATTTAGGTTCACTTAATGTTTTTTAGATAGAAGACAGTTATTTAGAGTGGATTTTCCAAATTTTGCATAACAGCTTCAGAGAAGAGTTGAACTGGAAAAAGTTCTATTTGAAGTTTAAAGTTTAAAAATACAATTTTAAAAGCTATATAGCAATAGCACATAGACTTACATACTGCTTTGCAGCCCTCTCTAAGCAGTTTACAAAGTTAGCATATTGCCCCCAACAATTTGGGTCCTGATTTTATCCACCTCGGAAGGATGGGAGGATAAGTCAATATAAGGTTACAATTTATGACTAGCACTGATTAAGTTATCTAGTTTGGTAATGAAACATTTGCAAGAAAACAAGCAAGCTCAGAGAGCACCAAGGACCCTTCATTTCAACCGTGAGCTATAAATACTGTCCTTTATTACTTAAACAATCGTTTTTAGGCTTTTGTCCAGCTAGGTGGCAGCATCTAGCTGATCTTGATGGATCTCAAAACAACAACAACAACAACAACAAAAACTTAACCAGAATCAGACTTGACTCCTGCTTGGAAGAGAGACCCTGTAGAAATCACAAGATTACAGGTAAGAATGGAAACTTGTAGAAATAAGCCTGAAAATTGGCAAGAAAAATTTATTGAACGTGTCCACGTAGTCACCAGGATTCAAACTTTACCTTCGTTTGTGTGCTCTGTTGTATAATCTGGCAAGAAATTGCTTCAATATTGGCAATTCTGTCAGTAACATTTAATTATGCTGTTGGAAGAGGTTTCAGGAATACCAAAAAAATGTTCTCATCTGTGTGCCAAATAGGGGGCTGTAATATCCTTATTTTAACAGACTTTATCTTTCCAGATTTACAAATAGTGACTATGGCTGTAAAATAAAAAAGGTATTTGCTATTTGGGAAAAAATCTAAGAGAGATATAGAAAGATATTAAAGTGCTAAGATAGCACACTGACAATAAAGGTATGTATTACCAAGCCCATGATTTTTCCAGTATTAATATATTGCTGTAAAAGTTGAATCAGCGGGAAGACTGAATGGAGGAAATGTTGATCCTTTTGAATTGTGACGATGAAAAATACTGTTGAAAATGTCTTGGGCTGCAAGAAGAATTAATCATTCACTACTAGATTAAATAAAGGTAGACTGGTCACCGGTGGCCTTAAAATAATGCTAAAATTTAAATATTTTGAGAGTTTATGTGAAGGCAAGTCACTGGAGAAGACTTGGACACTTGGTAATATCAAAGGCAATCAAATGAGAAGCTGACACAAGTCAAGAGCAGATGATATGACCCAGGGGTGGGTTCTACTTACCTTTACTACCGGTTCGCAACGGGAGCGCACACATACGCGGATTATACCTTATGATGGCAGGTGGGCGGAGCCTCCAGCTGCTTTTATTACCGGTTCACAAGAACCGGACAGAACCAGGAACAACCCACCACTGGTATGACCCAAATATGAGCTTGGAAAAACAGGAACTGATAAAAGAATCCTTGCAAAAATGTCTATGCCAGGGGTGTCAAACTTGATTTCATTTGAGGGCCACATCAGGGTTGTGTTTGACCTTGGGGGGGGGGCAGGGGGCATAACCACAGTGGGCATGGCCAGCTCAATGTTACTTGTATCGGGGGTGTCTGTAGTGGCCTGAATGCTCTGCCAACGAAAATGGGCTCCCGAGCTCCGTTTTCAGCCGTGACGGCCTCCTGAAACCCTCTGCCAATGAAAATGGAGGTCGGGAAGGCTGCAGGCAGCTTCTCATCCAAGAAGCTGAAGTTGATGAGAAATGAAGAAGCTCCTTGGATGAGAAGCAAAATGTCTTCAAGGAAAAACAAAGAAAGTTTGTTTGGGATGACCTGGTAAAATGATATCCACTGCATTGGAAAGACTAGGTTATGACAAACAACAATCCTATTTGAGCCTCACTGAAATTGTGTAAGCCTAGGGCAGATCTTTAGAAGAAGTAGGATCTTCAAGCAATACAGGGACCGAAGTACATTGCAGATGAAACAGGAAGAACAAGTCATGAAATTAACCAGTATTAAACAGGGAGGCAATGAGAGAAACAATAGAAGAAAGAATATATTTCACTGTTATTTACCACATCCACTTATGACATGCAACTCTGAGACATAATTAGGTTTTTAAAAGATGAGCAAAATGATAAAGGCAATTTTTGCACATTTAAGTCTTTATATTCATGCACAGAGATTTTGCGCATTTCCAATTTTATAAGCAAATTAGCTGAAGGATCTTTTGTAGAGCAATGGCATTTTGGCATTTGTGAATTAAATGCTACAAAGAGATGTGATGTTCCCAGTGCTCCCTCTGTGGAGTGTTTATTGGGGCTGTAAATTCAGAAGTCTCAGCACTCATTATATCTCAATAAAATGTTTTCACCTCAGGATGCGTAATGTTATTTAAATAACAGGCTAAACAAATTGGCATCAAGGTGCTGTGAGTCATGAAGGTGAGTGATTCTTTTAATACAAAGTTTAATCCTTAAAGGAACTTGGTCTTGACAGTCAGATCCCAACTATACTTGTGAAATAATTGCCAGGGACAGCTTGGAAAGAAATGGAAGAAGGAGGAGTTGTAAACAATCAAGAGATAAAGAACAAGTCAGCTAATAACTGATCTCATAAATGGCAACTTAGGCCGGTAGGGAAAAAGAAGCATCTGAAAAGGAGCTTAATTCACTCTCCATAAATGAGGGTGCGAAATTTCTCTTACAATTTCTAAGACTGATGTCAATCCTATGCAACTGAACAAGATCCAGGAAACTACAAAGATTTCAGCCACGTATCTTCATTGCTAACCTAGGGTGAACAATGAATCTTGAAAGACTGGCTGACTATGACTGAGGAGATCCAGGTTACAATTCCCATCTGGTTACAATTCTGACAGATTTAGGTCAGAGAAAAAAAAAACAAACAAAAGTAAGGTATTTTCATAAAAAGCACATTCTTCAGAATAAACGTAAGCAAATTCTAATTAAGCTTTGACGACTGTCACTTTCCTTCTACATAGTGTTGTCCAGCAACACTGTTTGAAGTAAAAACAGTTGCTAAATTCTAGGTCTCAAAGGAGAGTTCTCAGTTACTATCAGCCACACAAGGTAGACCAGATTAAGAAAATAATGCTATATGGGTCAGGACTGTGTATATTGTAATAGCTATAGACATAGAATCCTGCAAGTGAATGTGCTTCTCCTCTCTCACACTTTATAGAATACAGAACATAGAACAGAGTTGGAAGGGACTTTAGAGGTCTTTTAAGTCCAACCTCCTCACAAGCAAGAGATCCTATACCGGGGTATCAAACTCAACTTCATTGAGGGCCACATCAGGGCTGTGGTTGACCTCAGGGGGCCAGCCGGGCATGGCCAACAGGGTGGGTGTGGCCGACTGGGTGAGCGTGACCAGCTTGACATCACTCCCCAAACTGCTGGCATGTTTCATCTTTGCATTGGGTAGACCGGGCCGAAGCCACACTGGCCTACTGTTTCCTCTTTGCAGTGGGTAGACTAGGTCGAAGTGACATGGGCTGGCTCCTTACATTTTCCAGGATGAAAATGCTGGATCTGACCACATCGGCCCACAGGCCCTGAGCATGACACCCCTGCCCTATACCATTCCACACAAATGGTTGTCCAATCTCTTCTTAAAAACCTCCAGTTTTGGAGCACCCACAGCTCTAAAACACAGTTGGAGAGATAATTATTAGGTTTATATCCATCTAGAAATGACAGATAAAATCTATTAGATTCTTGGGGCCTCTTTTTTGATAGCAGGCAACAGAATCTAGCTTTAGGTCATGAGAAGGGACACATTTTTTCAGGAATATGGGAAAGGGACTGAATCAAGGGACCAAATAATTTTGGAGCACTGCAAAATACTTATAGGTACAGTATCTTTGAGCACCACTCTCATCATCACTAATATTCTTGAAATGAAAATTCTGTGCGAGTCACCCACAAAAGACACCAAAGATTTAGTGTGAATACCAGCCTAATCTAGTCTAATTGGCAGAATGAGGTCTTAGCTTCTGGGTTGATGAGCCAAGAAATAAAATTAAAGTTGAATTTTAAAAACCCAAATTTAGTAAGATGTTCCATTTAGGAATCCCAGTTAAAAGCCCTTTTAAGGCTAAAAACTAACTCCAAGTATGTGAGTAGGATTATCAGCATGTTTGGGAGATACATGTTTCAGCAGCACTGGGCCCCTATGAAAACTAGGTCTGATCAGTACTAAAAGTCTCCCATTTGTGCTACTAATTAGTAACTATAATGTATAATAGCCAAGAAGACAAATTCGGAAGATGGGGGAATATAAAGTATCTACATACAAAAATAAGCTTCTCGAGAGTTTTATCATGCACTTCTCAAAAGTGCAACTTAAATTGGTTTCCTGCCTTCCACAGCAGTGCTTTCGATTTCTAAGCAACTCCCGCTTTCAGTTTAATAAAGTGTTTCTTCCTTCTCTTCATACTTCCCAGCAATATCCAAAACCACTAGACCTTTTGTAGCAAATCCTTATCATGCAGCCATTCCGCTTCTCCCTTATTCATTTGCATCAGTTGTTATCAGTAGGGGGTTCCACTTACTTTTGCTTCCAGTTTGGAATTGGGAGCGCTCGCACACGTGCTTCACTCACACGTGGCGTTTCTGTGCATGTCCAGGACATCCGTGATGATGTCCAGGCAAGTAGGTGGAGCCGCCTGCTGCCGCCACTACCAGTTTGCCTGAACCGGGGGGAACTAGTAGAAACCCAACACTGGTTGTTATGTCAATCATACTGATTTATCCCTTATTCCTCTCTTCTTTTGCTCTGCTCATTTTTTTTCCTCCTTTCTAAATCAGGCTTCCAATGGAGACTAGTCTTTGAAGTATCAGTGGAAGCATTAAAGAAAATACAATTTTTCAGAATTAAGTATTCAATTGACAATTTCTGATTGATATGCCTATTGATCTTTGCTGGAAGCAGACTCTTACCCACCCAACTGGGTCTCAAAAAGCCAAGCATGAATGGACACAATCCTATTATCCACAAACCTGGAAAGAAGTATCAAAAAGTTGCATAAATTACTATTTAGCTCCTTTACGATCTGAACCAAATCAAGGACAGAAACAGGACTTATGAGCCAGCAAAACAGTTCAAGCAAACATCATTTATCATTTGCTTTATGCAGCACCTAGCACAATGCTAGCAATAATCAATATAGTGTAGCCCTAGTAGTAATTTTGTCCACAATACTCATTAAAGGCTGTTCTTCCCCCCCACCCCGCTCTTCTCACACAAAATAGCATTTTTTTCATCAGGGATGCATAATTGAACACCTCAGATATGGGTTGTTGGAATATCGGTACTTCTTTAAACCACACAAAACAATGTTCTTCCCCCACTAGAAAATATGAACGTGCACGAAAGTTAACCTTGAAAGGTTGTTGCTTTGGCATAACACCAAAAAACACAACTCAGTAGAAACATTTAGTCTTTGTACAAGATAAAGAATGAGTGACAGGGAAAAAATATGAACTATTTTTAAAAAAGCTAATAAAAACATTAATGGGTTTCTTTCCATAAGCTCTCTCACAGCACGCTAAAAGTAACATATGATATTTTGCTTCTCAAAATAGCTCAAGATGTTCATGTGAACAAATAATTCCTAAGGTTTTTTTCCCCCTTTTGCTTTTTCATAGAATGATCTTGGAATAGGTGGATGTTTAGATACTCTACTTAATGGAGTCCCAAATTGAGAATTTCTGTTTTAGATGTACTCAGTTTATCCTAATACTGAAGATATATTTTATTCTTGTTTTTTTTATGCAGTTGTTATAAAAGTATTTTATACAATAATAATAACAAACCTAGAAATTGAAGCTAAGGAATAAAGACCATATAGAACAAGTGGAAAAACAGCGAAAGTAAGAAGGGGAGGGGAGGGGAAGGGAAGGAGAGGAGGGGAAAGGAAAGGAAAGGAAAGGAAAGGAAAGGAAAGGAAAGGAAAGGAAAGGAAAGGAAAGGAAAGGAAAGGAAAGGAAAGGAAAGGAAAGGACAATTGGTTTCCAAGTGTCTTTACAGCAATTACAAAATTAATTATCTACCCTCCCTAGGTTATATTATAATTCCATAAATGCCATATTTTAGGCTTTCTAGTCATTAAATACATAAGTCACAATTTCCATTTAACGTATTTTTGTTTCCTTTCAGAAATCACTAGACGTCTTGCCTCTAATATTTATTTACAATCAAAATTTTATGCCAAAAAAAAAAATCCATACGAGGTCTATAAGTTATAGGTTGCCCAGCCTTTCAGTAATTTGTCTGAACTAGCAAAGATCAAATCTAAGCTTCCTCTTCTGGCTTGTTTGGATAGAAAGAGAAATGAGAATCCATAGATAACTGGGAACAGATGCTTCCATTCTCATTGCTGCATCCAATGGGAGGAGACAAGAAACCAGGAAGTAATGTTCTTAATGATAATTTCTATTCAAAGATTTGTCCTTACATATGCAAGAACAGCTCAGGTATACCTGGTTGTTTTAATTCCAGGAAAACACAAAAAGGTCAAGTACTTCTTCCCTTCTATAGTCCAGCCGAATATTACCACTTACAGCATGTGATGCATTGTATTATATTATTAGTGTCAGCAAGATGGATCAGAGCAAGTCATGGAGCAATAATTATGTTAAAAGTGAAGCAAGTTACAAAAGGCCAACTGTTTCCTTAGTTAGAGCTCAGATAATTTGATGTGACATATGATAAAATGCTTTTAGCCAGTACCAGCATCCAGCCCATTTGCAAGAATCTTTGGCAAACGGAATAACCTATCCTGTAACTTGGATGAAATGTTTTTACACCCAAACAGAAACCAGACTACAGAGTGGGTGAGGATCATGCCCTCACCCAATCTGACATTTGAACTCTTTATGGCTGTTTTACAAAGTGTAATGCTCACCTGCTCGGTTGCAACCTCTATTTCTTAAAACCGAAATCTAATACTAAAGGACTGTTCTCTGTAGATTTTAAAGCATCATATTAAACTAATTTCAAAATAGAAAACATTTCAAAACTAAGATGATGTATCAATCTGAATAATAAAGCGATCAATGAAATGCAACAGTGTTAAATGCCCAAAATGTCTATTTAGTATCTTTTACTGAATAAGGCAGTTAGTGAATAATCCTTGAATATGCTACCATTGAAACTTTTTTTTAATTAGATTTATATGCCGCCCTTCTCCGGAGACTCGGGGCGGCTTACAATGTGCTAAGCAATAGCCTTCATACTTTTGTATATTTTATACAAAGTCAGTTTATTGCCCCCACAAACTGGGTCCTCAAGTTACCTATCTTAGAAAGGATGAAAGGCTGAGTCAACCTTGAGCCTGGTGAGACCCGAACTGGTGCAATTGCAGACAGCTGGATGTTAATAACAGGCTTTAGTCTGCTTATTAGCCTGTTGAGCTATCCAGGCTAAGAAGAAAATATTTAAGTTTTCAAAGGTAAATAATGATTCAAAGTAATATCAGAAAACACAATTTCAAATTAGCATCCATCGCTTGCAACCACTTCTATTAGTAAATGTCAGATATTGCCTATATGTGATGCACCAGAGACTAGAAGGGGTTAAGTCTTTAGAGGCATCACATGTGACTATATCAGCCAATGAACTCTCTTATTGGACTCTTACCCAGAGATCCCTTGGATATCTTCACCTCTCTCTCTCATCTATCAGCAAGACAACAAGTGAAGTTCTCTATCCAACTGTTCTCCTAAACCAGGGGTGTCAAACTCGATTTCATTGAAGGCCGCATCAGGGTTGTGTCTGACCTCGTGGGGCTGAAGTGGGTGTGGCCAGGGTGGACATGGCCAGTTCGATGTCACTCGTGTCGGGAGTGGCCCAAGAACTGTAGTGGCCCAAGAACTGTGCCAGAGAAAATGAGCTCCAAGCTATGTTTTCGGCTGAGACGGCCTCCTGCAACCCTCTGCCAGCAAAAACAGAGCTCGGGAGGGCCGCACGGAGCTACATTTTCGCTTGCAGAGGCATCACGGGCCAATGTTTCCAGGGTGGTCCCACGGGCCAGATCTAAGCACCCTGCAAGCTGGATCCAGCCCCTGGGACTTGAGTTTGACACCCTTGTCCTAAACAGTGTTACTAATATGGATGGGAGCAGAGCAGAACTATCATTATATAAGCTAAAGGGCATTGTGGAAATGCCAGTTGTGCTAATAAAATAATTATATGCACTTGTGCGGATATATGAACCAACTTTTTTTTTTTTTTTTTTTTGGATTGAGCCGTTAGTTCATCTAATGCAATGCTGCTTCCTCTGGCAGTTGGGGAAGATTCAAAAAGTAATATTTACATATAACATTTAATGCTGCATTTTGGCCATACTCTCGAAAGAAGAAATCTTTTAAATAGGATATCATCTAATTTGTTAAGGATATATATCTGGAAAATAATTGATACGTTTTACTGCTCTTTTCTATTGTATAATCCCTTCCCCTTCTGGTTAACAGAGGATATATGATTTATTCATAATTTTTTTTTATTGTTAGTTTATCTTATTTCAATTCCATGAAAGGTTCATGAAAGAGTTCTTCAACAAAGAAAGAGGCAAATGAGCCAAGAAAACAAGAAAGAACATCCCTGAGCATATTTCATTTGTATGGAAAACAACTTCTAGTCTAACATGGCCCATATGCCATTTCTAAATAAAATAAGGTAAGTGCAAATTCCAAAATCCAAGGAACAAAGTATATGCTAAGAATTTTGGAAGCATTGCTATAATAGATTGAGATCCATTTGCTGTGAAACATAAAAGAGAAACATAAAAGAGAAAATGGAAGCTATCATACACTATCATTTTCATTAACCTTTGGAATTTGAAGCACCTGGCAAATATTTTGCTTTGATTAAAGTTTTTTAATTAAACAGATTATCAGTTGGCCTGAGCAAACACCCACATAAACTATTTTCCACACATCCCACAAATATCAAGAAGCAGGGTCAACTACTAATGAATTAATCTTCTTTACTTAATTAATTCTTTTCTATAAAGAGAATTATTATAGAGATTATTTACAAATTTATACCAAGTTTTTATTAATGTTCATAGCAACTTGGGACTATTAATAAACTAAAGGATCTATCTGGCTAAGCGTGGTCTGTACCACTGATGGCTAACCTTTTTGCCGTCACGTGCCAAAAGCACGGCAGCGCGGCGGGTCACACAAGTGCATGTCCACACCCATAATTCAATGCACCCCACCCCCCTACACTCCCCTTGCTTTTGGCGCACAATGGCACAGTGGGCCCTGTAGGTCCATTTTTCGCCCTTCCCAGGCTCCAGAGGCTTTCTTGGAGCCTGGGGAAGGTGAAAACAGCCTTCTCCACCCACTTGAAGGCCCTCTGGAGGCCGAAAATGACCTATTTGCTGACTTTCGGTGGGCCCAGAAGGCCCAAAAATCAGCTGGCTGGCGCGTACATGAGTATTGCAGCTGAACTAGGACAACGCTCATGTGCCCACCAATATGGCTCCGCGTGCCACCTGTGGCAAGCATGCCATAGGTTCGCCATCACTGTTTGCCATCCGCATCCTGATATAGGTGCAGTTTTTCTCATTAGTTGAAATAAAGAAATTAACAAACTACTCAAAATATTGAGTAAACTGCAGGGAAAAGCAAAATTAAAATACATGTAATTTTACAGAGATGCCAGGATATTGAAGAAGAATATGAAACATTAATTAATATAGTTGCACCAGGCTCCCATTGATTAATCTTCTTTTTATTTTAAATACACAGGGAAGATGATATGTGGTTTCTAAAAATAATCTTTTTCCTAACATTGTTCCCAATGCAGATTTTATAAATCGGAAGCCAGTTAATCTCTGTACAGTTGATAAAGGATGGAATTCCCCCCAAAATGTGTTCTTTGGAAACTTTTTAATTAGAGAGATTGTAAAATAGTATGTTTTACAGTCAATGAAATGAATATAATTTTATATTTATTTTAAAGTTTAAAACCTCTGTGGCATGATCCAACCCATTTTTTTCTACCAGTTCTTATTCAAGTTTGATTAAAGACAATTTGTTTATAATTTATTTCAAAGTATAACAGAATTTCAGTGAAATTCTCATGGATGGATTATGGAGTACATACTTAAATAACTAAAAAATGGTCAAGAAATATATATGAATGCTTGTCTTTCCTTGTACTGTTTTTAACCATGTAGTCTACATCCATATTTCCATTAAATCAGTCCGGACTTTCTCTAACTAGGAAGCGTGGGCAGTTTTCATTCTGAGGGATGAACAAAGATGTACAACACTTACATACCAGTTATTACCACTTTCACTGACAACAATAAAGACAGCCCCAAAATACCATCCAAAAATGCAAAAGAAAACATCAAACACAGTGAAAGTAAATGAGAAAGTCTAAGTTCTCTTACATACATAAATACCAGTGGTGGGTTTCAAAATTTTTTACTACCAGCTCTGTGGGTGTGGCTTGATGGGCGTGGCATGGCTTGGTGGGTGTGGCTTGGTGGGCATGACAGGGGAAGGATACTGTAAAATCTCCATTCCCTCCCCAATCCAGGGGGAAGTTTTTTTTTTTTTAAATTTGATTTATATGCCGCCCTTCTCTGAAGATTCAGGGCGGCTTACAATGTGTTAAGCAATAGTCTTCATACTTTTGTATATTTATATAAAGTCAATTTATTGCCCCCACAAACTGGGTCTTCATTTTACCTACCTTAGAAAGGATGGAAGGCTCAGTCAACCTTGAGCCTGGTGAGATTTGAACTTACAGTAATTGCAGACATCTGGTGTTAATCACAATGCTTTAGTCTGCTGAGCCACCAGGCCCATATGTATAGACAGTAGATATACCGAAATACGCAAAATCCCCATTTCCTCCCAATCAGCTGGGACTTGGGAGGCAGAGAATTGGTAGGGAAGGGGCCAGTCAGAATTTTTACTACCGATAGTAAGTAATTCTACCGATAATAAGTAATTAAGTAATTCGGTTCTCCGAATTACTCAAAATGTCTGCTACCAGTTCTCCAGAACTGGTCAGAATCTGTTGAAACCCACCTCTGATACATACATGCATGCATACATGCATACATACATACATACATCTTTAAACCTAGTTTTAAGATGCACTGATTTCTCTGGACAACCCCTCCTCTCTGGTTTTAAGGAAATTGTTTAAGGTTGGATTATTCTATATTTTTAACTCTTTGCCTTGTAAGGATTGCACTTTATTTTCAAAAACGGCTTCAAGAACTTACTGAATACTGTAGAACATTAGAATAGAAATATAAACCAAATGAAATCAGCAAATAAAAATGCATTTGTGAAACTGTGGCCTAATTTTAACTGAATTGTACTCATTCTTTTCCAAAACATCTTTTGAAAAATAACTAGAATGAAATTAGGATTTTGAGCCATCAGGGATTTGACCTACTTATTGGTTATATTTTTGCTTTGCATAATTGGATGTTAGGAAAATATAATCAGGTTTTATTTACTTATTCTTACATTATTAGTTGTGTTTAAAGCACCCACAGTTGGTGTGACATAAAACATTTCATAAGTGCATCCAGAAACAGTACAATCAACCTGTTATTTTTTGGCTTGCTCACCCCCACACCAACATTAATATATCATGTTTTTTCTTTGTAATGCCAAAATCCATCATGAATCACCTAACCGATGAAACTTTTTTGATTACAATAGCTGACAAAAAATATATATATACTCTGCATCAGTTGAAGCTTCCATGAGTTCAGATAGAAAACCATTTCTCTTATATTGAGCATATTTATGCTGAATGTTCACCACTTACAAACTGTCAATAGTTTACAATATAAATCCATCCACAAACAAGTTAAAGCTACATAAAAACACTGGTTAGAACTAGCTGTACTCATCCAAGTGATAAATAACTAGCAACCCTCCAAGTATTACAGAACGCCATTGACTGGCTAAAGGTTATGGGATTTGAAGTTTGACTTCAAATCCCAAATCAATGAAGTTTGATCTGAAAGGGACATGTCAACATCTTTTCTATATACTGTTGGAAATAACTTTTAAAAGTACTTTAGTAATTTTTATCTTACTAATTTTATCTGTGGGCTAATAACAATCTAAAATCAATTATAAAAATCCCCCTGTAATTTAATGCAAATTTTCCAGAGCTAATCAGGTCATTTATCAAACACATAAGACATCAAAATAATAATAAATAAGTAGTGAGCTTTTCCTTTAACAATATAATTAATGAATGTTTTTCATCAATCTTGTTTTAGCAGTGTATGTAAATATGTGAATGTGTATGTGTACACACACACACACATATATACACATATACAGAAACACATCCTATTATTACTAGATTAATTAATGTTGATTTAAATAAGAATTATTATTACTACTACTATTATATTCATTTATATATTAGCATGAATCAATCTCCTGCAGACAATGGATCATAATATACAATGTTAACCTAGTATAGATTAGTAAATGGGTGTTTGCTTTTCTTTTCTTTTTTTTTAATTTCCCAATCTAGGGCTGAAAAGTATCATGATTCAAGGTCACTTAGATGGTTTCCATGCCTAAGGCAGGACTAGAAGCTGGGTATCCCACTCTTAGTTTTAATTGCAATATGACATTGATTTTTATACTATATCAGGGGTGTCAAACTCAAGGCCCACAGGTCGGATCCGGCCCACTGGGTGCTTAAATCTGGCCCATGGGGCTGCCCTGGAAACAGTGAAGGACAGGCCCGCAGTGCCTCTGCCAGCAAAAATGGAGCTCCGTTTTCAGCCATGACGGCCTTCGTGCAGCCTTCTGCCAGCTCCATTTTCACTGACAGAGGGCTGCAGGAGGCCGTCCCAGGTGAAAACAGAGCCCGAGAGGGCCGCATATGACCCCCCCCAACTTTTGTTTTAGCTGGCAGAGTGCTGCATGAGGCCATTGCAGCCGGCTACGACACCTGGTTCGAATTGAACCTGATTCGGCCCTCAATAAAGTTGAGTTTGACACCCTGTACTATACACATACTTGTGTGTATTGCTTTGAATATTTGTGTAGGTGAAAGAACTGAAATATTGTCACATTCTGCACCTTGCAATAAACAGGATTATTATAATAAGCCAAGGAGCTTTACTCAGGGAGACTCTTTTTGATGAAAACTGTAAATAAGCATTGATTGACCTATATGTTATAAAGGCTTGAGAGAGGAGGGTTGTTGGGAAGAAAGAACCTGCAAATAGAAAGCACAGAAGAAAACAGCAGGGTCTGAAGAAGACCACTCAGTTTAGAGTAGCCTTTGAAAGGTACACAAGAACATACTAGGTACCAAAAAAAAAAAAAAAAGCTATTAAGGACAATTTTGTATTTGGAAAACATGAAATCAAGCCCATAAAGGACTTAAACATATCAACATTGGTTAACTGAGCTCATTAAATTTATAGACAATTGGTGTAAAGTATATGACAGTTCCTAATCATGTTAATTATTTGGTACAGATTAACCTGGAACATTTTTAATTAGTTCAGGTATTAATTTTATAGATAATTTTATAAATAATTATTTTTTTATAGGGACGCCGTGGCTCAGTGGCTAAGACACTGAGCTTGTTGATCAGAAGATCAGCAGTTCAGCGGTTCAAGTTCCTAGCGCCGTGTAACAAAGTGAGCTCCTGTTACTTGCCCCAGCTTCTGCCAACCTAGCAATTCGAAAGCACGTAAAAAATGTAAGTAGAAAAATAGGGACCACTTTGGTGGGAAGATAACAGCACTCTGTACGCCTTTGGTGTTTGGTCATGCCAGCCACATGACCATAGAGACGGCTTTGGAAAGCGCTGGCTCTTCAGTTTAGAAATGCAGATGAGCACCATCCCCTCCCGACTCAAGCACCTATCTGCGGGGGAACCTTTACCTTTACCTATTCATTTTATAATGTTCCTGCAAATTTGCTTATGGATAGTAAACAAAAGTTTAAAAATCAGCTGGACTGTCTGTCATTGACAGTGCCCTTGAATTTCTCAAGCACCAGAAACAGAGAGGTATCTACCATTTTATTGGCCTTTCTCTTCTAACCCTGGATTTGGGTGGCAGACTAGCTCTATCACCCTAGCCTGTTCTAATTTGTTCAGGCAGGCCTGATAGTAAAGGCAGCCTTCCAGTAAGCAAGTCAAAGAGGTATGGGAAGACCTGAAAAGAAAGCGAATGGAAGGCCAGGCAGAATCAATCCCCATGAGAAGATTTAAAAATGGGAAAAGCTTTAAGAGGCTCGTGCATGAATAGCAAGCTCAAGAGCAAGCTGAAAAGCAGAAATAAGAAGTTATATAGGAAATGCAAGGAGGTGCTGATAACAAGTGAGGAACATGAGCCAGCAGGAATCCTACAAAGCATTATGAGATGATGCTTGGCAAGGATATTAAATTATTATAAGGTGGCGAAAAAAATATCAAAACGGTTGCTGGTCTGTTGTAGAGAGAGATGAGGCAATCATAAAGGAGAAAAGGGAGAAGGTGATAGTACCGAACATCTTTCTGAAAAGACAGCGAGCCTGCTGTATCATCAATGAAGAAAGGGGGGAACCCTTTCTACTAGTACAGTAGAATCTCTGGTCACGACCATAATTCATTCCATAACTTTGGTCGCAACCCAATTTGGTTGTGACTTGAACCTAATTTTGGAAATTTGGCACTTACAAACAAAATGGCATGGAAGGGGAAATCGGTTGTGAAAAAAAATTATGACATTTTTGGTCAGAACCCAATTTAGTCGTGGTCAGAAGCGTTTGTGACCAGAGGTTCTACTGTATTCAGAAAGACAATGAAAAAGCATTCTCCTAGCTAACCTAAAGATTTCAAGTTTCCAAGACCGTCTGAATTTTAAGGTATAGCAAAGCTGGCTATAGCAAAGTGATCTCATGGTAAATGAATATAATCTGTGAAACTGCTGGAAGATCTGGCAAGATATTGGACGACTGAAGGAGAGCAAACATCGTTCCAATACACAAAAATGGGAAGGGATGAATCATATAAAATACAAACCAATTAATGGTCAGTTCTGTACTTGGCAGGATCTAAGCACATATTGTCAAGCAGCATTTCCTTGTATGCTATCATTATTAGAAGCCGGCACAGGAATGTCAAAAACAAGCTTTGCCAAACTAACCTAATCTCTTTTTATAATATAATGATTGCTTTAGTAGCCCAAGTGAATGCTGTGAGTTTACTTAGATCTTAGCATAGCATTTGATTTTAGCACAGCATGGGATACCTCGGGTTTGCAATTACTTGACTAACAAACCAAAAAAGTGGGGGTTTTTTTCATTGTGCTAGGATGGGGATCTCAAATGAAGCATCCCACACCATTATAAATGACTAGAATGTAGAACAGAAAGCTTACCAAATCTGCAGATGATACCATGCTGGTGGATTGGACAATATGTTAAATCAGAGGTTTTCAAACTGAGTTACAATGCCCCCTTAGGTAATTGTGAGCAACCCATAAAACAATCAATACGTTGATATGCTCCATTCCCATGCCAGAGCAAGGAAGGAATCATGTCACTGCCCCCATAAGGGGTCCTTATCACAGAGTAGGGAAAGGTCCATGTTATGATGCTACCCATACAATGTTAACCCATAATATTTTAACTAAACTGTTGTTCCTCCGTGTCATATAATATATGTGCGTATATGCAGAATTATGTACGTACGTACATACATATGTATGTATGTATGTATATTTATTTATTTATTTATTTAGTCACATTTATGTCATGTATATTGGAGGTGGAGACTCTTTGAGAACTATATGCAATGAAATTTGATTTTAATGTATGCCGATTGGTATACATTCAAAGTGACAATAAAGTTATTCTAAGTCTTTTTATAGGCCATGATTAGTACAGGTGGTCCTTAACATATGACCACATATGGCCAAAATTTCCATTGCTAAGCAAGGCAGCTGTGAAGTGAGTTTTGCCTCGCTTTGCAACCCCCCCCCTTTTTTTGCCACAGTCGTTTTAAGCAAATCACCGTTAAGCATTGCTATTAAGTAAACAACAGTTGTTAAGTAAATCACACTATCATTAAGCGAATCTGCTTCCCCCACTGACTCTGCTTATCAAAAGTCAGCTAGGAAAGTTACAAATAGGGATCACATACCAGTTGTCAAGCAAGCACCCAAAGGTTGATCACGAGAACATGGGGATGCTGCAATGGTTAAAAATGTGAAAAATTGTAATAATGGTCACTTTTTTCAATGTCATTGTAATTTCAGTGCACTCGCTAACCGAATGGTTGTAAGTCAAGGATGACTTGTAGCTTCCTTGGCTTCCTTGGCTTTAGCTCATCATAGGATTTCATCCTATCACATGAAAAACTTTATCTAATCTAAACTTTGTCTACTATAGTCTTGGTCCTCAATGTGTAAGATTTTGTTTTTTGTTTGTTTCCTGTCAACTAGCTGAACTTTTAATAAGTTCTGTGTGTTTTTTTGTTTGGTTGCTTGCTTAACTTACTTGCTGTTCATCTTATCATCAAAGCAACTGTAGGTGGCTTATAACAATGGGTTAATCAATGGAATAGCCAGCTGACCATTTAACACTAGGGGCATGAAATGATGAAGTTTATATCTCTTGGTTGCCAACTAGTGGCCATACCACTTACATTTGTCTTATCAAGAATCAGGCAATGGATAAATGTTAAAGGGATAGACAGTAGGTTGTGGTCCGCCGGCAGCCTGTGGAGCTGGCAGCAGAGTCAGACAGTGAGGAGGCTGGGGAGGAACATGGGCCAGTCTTGGAGTCTGGGGAAGGCTTGGATAAGGGCTCTGCATCAGAGGCAGAGATGGGGCCAGGGCTATCTGGGAGTTATGTGCTGATTCCGGAGCTTCCAGAGTCTGATGTCAGTGAGGTAGAGGAACAGAGGGAGACTATTCGCAGAGCTGCTAGAAGGCAAGAACAGTTAAGAAAAAAGGGGCGATTCAGGAGTAAGGTTTGGAGATGATTAGTTCGTCACATAAGACATAAAGGAGGAGTAAAGGCACATGAGCCTTTGCAGGAAGCAACTTTGTTCATGGTCGGTGTAAATTCTGAAGCTCCATTTTGACTCTGTGCTCTGTGTGGTCTTGCAAAACTAACTGCCAGTTAGGTCTTTGGCAGTGTGTCAAGGGAGATAAAGGTAGGTGGCTTATCAGCCTTATCCCGAAGGACTGTGGCAGACTTTTGTCGGACTCTTTACCAACTCCTTGAGACTCATTACAAGCTATGAATAAACAATAATTCACAGTCGTTGAAATAAAAATAGGGTTTTTGGAACTAATTGTGTGCTTTTTACTATCTCAGGAAGCCGAGGTCAGAACACAGTAGTCATCCAGAATGACATTTCAACTGATGGTATCAAAAAAACTCTGAGAGATCCAACGGATGCACCATCCTGCTCCTGGCTCTGACAATGCTGCCTCTCTAATAAATGAATTTTGTAGGGAAAATCCATCCAGAGGCCATATAGACAACAAGAGGTGTTGAAGAATGTTTTAAGCCCAAGTGGGGAGTAGTAGAAAAAGAAAATCAGTCTGGCTGAGACTAGCTGGGGTGTAAGAGGGAGAGAAGAGAAAGCATAGGTAGACTTGAAATATTTATGCTACCTCTACAGGAGGTAGACCAGATCAGGAAACTGGCTCCACAGGAATTTTAGAGCAACAATTTATTAAGGTAGGCTACAGTAGCAGTATCTTGCAAGTCTGCCTGTGTTTTAGGACCCCTCAGATGGGGCTTTTTACTTTACGAATTCTGATTGGTGTACCAATCAGACAGAACTCATGTGGGTTTTGAGAATCCTTCTTGGGTTTTCAGAATCCTTCTTGACTGTCAGTTCCTGCTCAAGGACCACAGAAAAGCTTGATTTGCAGAAATCCATCTTGGGTGCCAAATATCCCTGTTCTTGGATTAAAAGATCCTATTCATAGTTACTCAAGCCTCGATCACCTCCTGTTTCAACTCTGTTTGACTACCAGTCAGAAACTATATCTGATCCATAATACAATGATCTAGATATGTGGGCATCCCCATCTAGAGCCATTGTTTCAGAAGCTGAAGTGGCTCCTAGATACAATCCAAGAGGCTGGTTATCAGTGCAGAGGGAACAGGCAATGGCCTTGAAGGACAAGAATAAGAACTAATATCATAGGCAACGGTCAGATAAGAGGACTTGAGCCTGTTCCAAGAAACTAATTTAGGTAAATATTGCAGGACACTCCCTAGTTCATACAAAGATAAAGTAGGGAGTGAAGCACATTCAGCCTTGCAAGATTCTATTCCAATAAAAATAATCCTAGTTTATATGGCTCCATCAGGCTCTTCCACTCCAATTCCTAAATATCCTTTTGCAAATTAATGTTGATATAAATGACCTTCAATCATACTATATTTCCTACCTTCCATGTAATTAGCCAAGTGCTTTCCCCTAGATTTACATTTGCTGTACTCAGACACTCAGTTCTGGCCTTTTTAAAAATAATTTTTATTTGTTTAGCTTCCCTGTAGAAAAAGATATCCTAAGAAAACTTCATTCCAAAGGCATTCACCGGATTTGAACATGGTACAAAATCTCTGAGGACCGCAGTTCCTGAGAAACATCCATTTATGGCTTTGATCATGAAAATATTATCTTGTACTAAAGCCCGAGCTTGCCACAATATATTTGATCGTGTGTTTTATTTATCCAACAACTCCGTCTCAAAATACAGGCAATATTGTTTTTGTCAGAGATACTGAATATGTGGGCCAAATCAATGATAGTTTGATTTCCCTCAACGACATTGTGTACTGACAGAAATAGTTCACTAATAAATCAGACTTACAGAAGGTTTAGAATAACTAAACAGGGATGTACCGTATGTACAGTTGCATGCAAAAAATTAGGCACCTCAATCAAATTGTTTGTACAAATTGTCTGTACGTGAACAGAAGCTGATTCAATCTCTACAAGGTACAAAGTTAAACAAAAAATATTTTAGGAAATTGGAATACATATTTACCGGTTGCACTTACTGAATCAAAATAAGAAAATAAGGAACATAGTAGGTACAAATGTTTCCTGCAACTAGCTAAGAACCTTTCTATTCTTGCTTTTGACAATGTTTTCAACCTTTTTTTTTTTTTTTGCTTTTTTCTAACTCAGAAATAGTTCTCAATAGATTGCTCTGCATGCAATGCCTATTTCAGATCTTCCTATGAATTTTCATTAAGTTTGGAAATGCTGAAGCCCATTCCAAAACCTTTACCTTTCTTGAAATATTCCATGGTTGGTATGAAGTTATGGTTCAGGTTCCTGTCTTCCTGAAATATGCTGCAAGCATTTTCACTTTTTTCCCCACTGTTGGTGGGACATTAGCTTTTCAGGATATGCCAATATTCGGATACATCCATTCTTGCTTATAGCTTTTCATGCACTACTGTCACACAACTCCAAAGTAGAACCATCGTCAAGCTTTCCAATTACGAAGGGTCTCTTTTCTTCAAATGCTTTATCCTTTCCCACCAATTATTTCTTGTGTGGTTGTATGCAATTTTTGTTTCAGTAGTCTTTCTTTACAAAATGTCTCAGACTTTTTTTGAAGGTGGCTTTTTTAGACATGATGAGGTCAGAGAAAAGAAAGGACTGAGGGATGTTTTTCTAGCTGTCCCCTGCTTCTTAAAAGTGAATAAATAATCTTTGGTTTCAAATATTCAGAATGCCCATCATTGTAATATTTGCAAGTTAAACAGAGCAACAATCGGCCCTTGTCATAAGGAGCTTAGTATTCGTCCACCTGTGGAGTTGCCTTGGCCTGACTAAGGTAGAGGCCCGTGATGGTGAACCTATGGCACGCATGCCACAGGTGACATGCAGAGCCCTCTCTGCGGACACACCAGCTGTTGTCCCTGCCCAGCTCCACCACGCATGTGCACATGCCTCCCACTGGCCAGCTGGTCTTTGGGTCTCTGCTGCGCAGTTGCAGGGAGTGGAGCACATGTGGGGGACATGTGTGTACATGCATGGAAGGGTGCAGGTTCGTGTAGCAGGCTTTCCAGCCCAAAATGGGGAGGGGGCTCACAAGGTGCCCTGTGCCCCGTTTTGGCTTCCAGGTTGGTGCAGGAGGCTTTCCAGGCCCAAAATGGGACGTGGTGCCCCGTGCCCCGTGTTGACTTCCAGGTTGGTGCAGGAGGCTTTCCAGGCCCAAAATGGGGTGTGGGGGACTCACATGGCACTCTGTGCCCCATTTTAGCTTCCAGGTTGGTGCAGGCAGCTTTCCAGGCCATGCCCCATTTTGAGCCTGGAAAGCCTCCTGCGCCAATCTGGAAGCCAAAACAGGGCATGGGGGAGCACAGGGTGCATGCACAGGGGACATGCACACATGTGCGGGGGACATGCATGCATGCGCAGAGGCAGGGCACAGGCTTTGGGGACTTGGCACCAAAAAGGTTAACTATCACTGGTATAGGCCTAGCAACAATCCTTGTTGGGGCCTTATTAACAACTTTACAGTTAAAAAAATAAAAATAACAATAAATCTACTGGAATAATGTGCAAATTTTTGCATCTGCCATATTCATTTTTTTCTCATTTGGAATTTGGAAATAAATACACCTAGATAGCAACCTGAAAGTCTTCTTTTTTAAAGGAAATTTCTAATCTGCTATCAGCTTCCTTGTCCTAATGCTGTATTTCTTAGCCCCTACCCAAAAATTTAAAAGTAATCCCTGGTCATCAAATTTTTACTGCACTTCCAACTGAGCAATTACAGACATGTTACCATATTTCCCCGAAAATAAGACCATGTCTTATTTTATTTTTTTTTTTTTGAACCCTGAAATAAATGCTTGGACTTATTGCCATGCGTTCCAAAGCCCGATTGGGCTTATTATCAGGGGATGTCTTATTTTGGGGGAAACAGGGCCGTTGATCCGGCGAGATCCAGCGAGATCTGGCCATGAATGGTGTGAATGAGTTTTAATGTTTTTAATTCTTAAACATTTTTTTATAATGATTTTAAATGCATTGTGAGCTGCCCTGAGTCTTCGGAGAGGAGTGGCATACAAATTGAATTAATAAATAATACAAATTGAATTAATAAATTAGTGTATGATTTTCTAAATCTTCCTCCTAATATGAGTCTCATTTTTAACTCTCTGATTTGCTACTAATGACTCTACATTTTTTCAAAAAAAAAAAAAAATCTTTTCAGGAATAGTGGCCGAAATGATGACATAGAGAATTCAACATACCTAAAGATATAGTAACAGTTTTCTGATATTGTTAGAAAGACCTTTTTTAAACCCTCCATGAGCATAAGGCAGATGGGATCATGGTTTCAAGTCAGAGAGCTACTCTTAATTGTGATGCTTTAATTGTAATTGCTTCTCTCTGATTTAAACCTAATTTTATTCAGTCCTTGTTCACGTTTTCCGTGATGAAGTAACCCTCATCTCCATTAGACTTCATCTCACCTCCACAATTTATAACCTCAGGAATACAAGGCAGTAGGCAATGTTTTTAAATTTCCTTATTAAAACAACTCATTAGAAGCATCGAGCACTGATGAGCAATAAATCACCTCATTACAAAACAACATCAGATACAATTAAGTTACTGGAGCTAGACTCCAATGCTGCTTCTCTCAATCAATATTATTAGGCCGAAAGAGGTTCCAAACTCCATATTTAACTTTAAAACAACACTAAATTTAGGGTAGAGAACACTTGATGGGGATCAAATGACTTGCTGGTGTTTTTGATGTTCCTCTGATCATTTGGTTTTGAAGGATATGATTTGCAGAGGAGAATCCATGATGTAGAAATACAAACAGACCTCCATACATACCTTTTGAGTCTAAAGTAAGGAGATAAGGTGGCACAGTGGCTTAAAGACGCTAGAACTGCCAGCCAGAAATGGTCTGCACTCCGGCAGTTCGAGCCCGGCTCCATGAGATGACGTGAGCTCCCATCATTCAATCCTTAGCTCCTGCCCACCCAACAGTTTGAAATGTGAGTAAGTAAAGGGATAAAACTTCAGTGGAAAAAAACTAGCTGCATTTGTGTGTATGGAGAGCTGGAGCTGGTTGGAGGCAAGGCATCAAGACACAAGGAGAGGGGAGAGGAGGCAGAAGAGCCTGGAAGAGTCAGCAACCCGAGCACCACTAGCTAATTCATGTGAAGCTAATTCAACCCCCACGGTGCACAAGGGATAGATGTACAAGCGTCAAACAAAATGAATTAGTAATCTAGGCTGTCATGACCGCATTGTGTCTAATATGTGTAGATTTCCCTGATATTGTATACCATACGCTAAATAAATAAAAAGTCAAAGGTTCATGCTTACTTAATTAGTTATTAAATGCATCTTTGAAAAGCATGCCACAGATACAAGCAAGTGAGCACAGACAAAATCTTTTGTTTAATTGTAACTTTAATCTGATCTGAGTTAAATGCAGTTAACAATATTGCCTATTGTGTATCAACCTTTCTATTGCATTAAATTTCCTTTCAGCGTTATGAGTTCCTTAGGTGTTGCAATCTACTGTATTCTTATATTGTTTGGGGAGACCTTAAGTTCTACATTCATTCTCTTTATAGGAAATAACAGCAATAATGTCTGTGATATAGTTCATATTTTTCAATCAAGATGCCCCAGATTTAATCTTTTGCATGCTGACCTTTTGGGGTATTTTCGTTTGTTTTGCATCTACTCTTCAAATTTGTTTTCTCACCTGAACATACATCCTGACCCTATTATGCTGACATTAAGAAAAAATAAAATCCCTGAGTGATTTAATCAATATGTACTTCTATCTAAGTGGCATAATCTTCCAGCTCTAGTTAGATTTTCACACTATCAACTTGGGGAAATGCTATTAATCACATTCATATTTGTCTGTTTCACACTTATAGAAAAAGCTAGCCTGTCAATACTAAATTATCAATGTAGTAACAGATGTTTAACTAAACACTCTTATCTATTAAACTGTACTACCTGTTATGCTTCTGTTGATTAACCAAAAGTAAACAACAATGGATTCAGTGTTTACTGTTAATTGATTGGCAGTGTTATGGCTATTTCCCTAATACAAAACTCACTGCAAGAAAAACATCTAAAATACTCACAAGAAAAAAATGTGTATCTGTGCCTATGTTAGCGTATGCTTTTCGAAGTCCAAGCTTCTACTGAATGACAAACAAATGAACTATCAAGTAGTTTATAAGAACTAAATACATAATACTTTTACTAACATTTGCAGCAAACAGAATTAGAAGCAAATCTAGAACTTTATCTGTTCAATTTCCCTGATCTAACCTAGATTGGCAAATTATTCCAAAGTATATTTTTAACCTAATTCTTCAATCAAAGTTTTAGCCATCTTTACAGCAACCAGGTAACTTCGCACTATCTTACACAATTGTACCCAAACTTGCAAATAACTAAATTAATTTTAGTATGGCTCATATCTTCCTTGAAACTCTGTGAAAATTTAGAAGGAAATCAGAAATGGTAAATTATTTTCTTTTTTATTTGGAGACCTCATGGATATCATGGGAATTTGGCAGCTAATAAATTCAAATAAGTAAATAAATGCCATCTAGAGATGTCTTAGGCGATATAGTGCCCACAGACTCTGTAGTACTGACTCCAAACTAATTGTCATTTTCATCAATAAAGTCTCTGTTTTAAATACAGACTTCCAGGGAAGAATGGTGGGCTGAAGACAACACAAGAGTCAAAATTTGCAGCAAGAGACAGGGCTGCCAAGTAGGTTTGCTTCTTTGATCCTCTAGGACAGAGCTATGGTGGCTGGAGAATTCTGGGAGTTGAAGTTCATGAGTCCTAAAGCTGCCAAGTTTGAAGACCTCTGCTCTAGGATAAAAAAGGAATATGACATGACCCAAACTGCATTTCATATGATTGCTTCTCACAAGGAAAATGAAAGCAGTGGTCTCTCTCCAGAAGGTGGAAGAACCAAGCGCTGAGAGAATTTGCCAACCACCAACAGAGTCTTTTCAAATGACACTAAGTACACACTTCTTTTGCTAATTATTTTTGGAAATTTGCCCATTTATTGCTTTCAAGAAGTTATACACCTTCAAAATGACAGGTCTGGAAATATACCAAGTTAGTGCTTTCAATCCTCAATATAAGAAAATGAAAATGTATTTGTATATATATTTAAAATAATTTAAAATAAACAGCAAAAAACGAGGCAATGTTTTGATTTTAGAAAGTTTTAAATGGGGACTTTTGGCTGATGTTGCGGTGAGATTGGACGTGAGGAGCGGGTCTCTGCACTCCCAAGCCAAGTTCTTCCCGTTAGAGGACTCCAAAAGGAGCTAAAGCCACCGTGTAGGAGTGGTGAAGAAAAGAGGTGAGCCTTGCAGGTCATGAGAGCAGCAACTTTTGCTTGACCCAGGGCTTCTTTCCTCTCATCCACGATGAGGAGAAGAGGCAGCCATCATGGCTGCAATGAAGCTGGGACAGCCAAGGCAACAAAGAAATGTGCAGGAGCTGGGTGAGAAGATTCATTTTTTATTTAGACCCTAACCTTTTAAAAAAAGAGGAAATTCCAGGAAAAGAGACTCTTAGAATTATTTCTTAAAGTGATGAACAACCATAGAGAGAAAAATCCTAGACCCGAAAGAAAGGAACTAAGGGGAGAAAAGCTAAAGGCCTTTTAAAAAATAGAAAATTGGATTTTTAAACTGGGAAGCCGTTGTTTTGGAAAGGCATTATAAAATGTTGGAACTATCTACTTGAATAGCCAACTTTGCTTTCATAAATTGAACTAAAATTGTATTAATCAATTTATTAGACTTGAAACAATGCTAAAGCTTAAGTGGAGGGTGTCATCTACTGATGAATGGAAAATATACCATACCCGTACAAGCCTAGGAAATTTGCTTATAAGAGAAATAAACAACATTAATCTGGAGGACTGTGGTGATACTTACTGTTCTATTACTATCTACTTTATGATTACTGGAGACTCTTTTGTGAGAATAAGGAAGACTCTTAAGTAAAGTAAAGTTACTTTTGATTTGTGGAAGCTGCCTGGACTACTTAAATGGAACTGATTAATAATCCTGAGATGTAAAGAACTATGATTATTGAACCTCCTGAGAAGCAACATTGGACTTGAATACATTGTTTTTGGACTATTGAGTAAGAGTGGGAATTACTGAAATAAGACAAGATGCTCCATCAGGGGGAAATGAGTGAGATTTCAAAAGAAATGGCACTGATGTTTCAAAGCATTAGGGATACTATGTCAAAGAATCACAGACAGATAAAGAACCTATTGCAAGGCATAAATGGGAAAATGGAAATTATCCAACAACTGATAATGAATGAAGATCAAAAAGTCCAGGAAAGAGAGGAGACAGCAGAAAGAATGGAGGAAAAGATAGAACAGACAAACCAGCAAATAAAGCAAGAAGATGAGAAGGAGAAGACGATAAAGATAATAATGACTGATGAAATAAACCAAGGGAAAAGTACTTTAAAAGATTTAAAAATGAAATTGGATAACTTGGAAGATACTTTTGAAAGGGAGATAGGGGGTTGGGTGGACACTCTGGAGATCTGGCAGTTTAGGAGGATAGAGATGGGAGAAATATTCAGACTGAATGGTGGAGACACAGATGCTGACAGAGACAAAGATCTAGGAAAGGAGTATGGGAGGCAAGCTAAAAAAAACTAATAAGAATTGAAGTATTAAAACAGACAAGACATGATGGATAGAAAGGAATTTTTTCTCCCCCCCCCCTTTTTTTTCCTAATATAATAATGGCCTGATTAAAAACTAGAACAGAGGTAGAAATAAGAATACACACCTTTATATAAAGCAATAGTTAGATGGAAAGATTGGAGGTTGAAAGATGGTATTATTAGGTATGTTTAAATAATAAGATGATTGGTACAAGAATGGCGTATTGTGACTTTGAATAACCAAATAATGAAGAACTATGTCTTAATATAAACATGTGTATTAACACTAGGATTAGTAATGACTAGAAGTTAGAATAGAGGTAGAAATAAGAAACTGGGAATATTAGCAGATATAATTTTTATATATTAGACGATAAGTAATAATTAGAGGAAAAGATTAGAGGTTGAAAGATGGTATTACTATGTTTGCTTAATAATATCATTGGCATTAAAATCGAACATTGAAATATTGAATAACTATTCTAAAACAAACATGTATATCAATACTAGGATTATATAAATTTGATTAATGTAACAACTCTTTTATTCATTAAAAATGAAACTCAACTGGACGTTTAAAAATGTGTCACAAATACCATTGGCTGATGCTAATGGTTGATACAGGTTGCTGCCAGTGTCCTAGGTATCAACCAAGTACCTTCTTAAAATATATGATGTTCCAAGTAGCGTAGTTTTTTGCAGTTCCACTGGTGTTATTGCAGGAAGCTGCAATTTCTTGAAGTGTTTTGTAAAATTCTTGGACATGGTACCAAGTGCCCCGATGACAATGGGTATCACTGTTACATGTTCCATCCATAGCCATGTAGTTTCGATGGCCAGGTCACGATATTTCATGATTTTTTTCCAGTTCTTTTTCTTCAACTCTGGCGTCTCCTGGGACCACGATAAATTGTACGTTTCGGTTTTTGACAACTGTGATACCTGGTGTGTTGTGTTCCAAGTGACAATCCATCTGTATTCGAAAGTCCCACAAGATCTTCACCTTCTCATTTTCTATAACTCTTTCCACTTTATGTTCCCATGACTTTTTGGATACAGGTAAATCATATTTTTTACATTATGACCAGTGGATTAATTTAGCAACACAGTCATATCTAGTTTTGTAATCAGATGTTGTTGGTGTTGTTGTTGTTATTATTATTATTATTGCTATTTGTATCAAAATGAATTACTGTATTTTTTGGAGTATAAAACACACCTTTTTACCCCCCAAAAGGGGATGAAAATTTAGGTGCATCTTATACACCGAATGTAGCCCTTTCCACCCACTGGCCCCCACCCTTTGGCCTCTGCCTCCCAGCAGTTACCTCCTTGCAAGCAAACAGCACGAAAAAACAGCCCTATTCAGCTTCAGCATAGGCTAATTAGCACAAGATCGGCCTCCCAACTCTCAGCTGATTTTCTCTCAGCTGTTTTCTGCAGACTCTTTTGCAAGCTCTTGTTTTGCAAGCTCTTTGCTTGCTGCAAAGAGTGCTGGAGCAGATTTTTTTTCTCTAGCTAAAATGAAACTGAAAGTAAAGCAGGCTCTGCTGCAATGTGACAAAATGAGGCAGGGAGAGAGGTTTCTTTTACTTTTTGCTCACCAAAAAAGGTAGGTGCAAACAATGGGAAATTTAAGAGGAGAGTTCAAGATTTTAAAACACAAAAGAAAAAAAAGATCTATTTAACTAGGGAATTGTAATAATTTAGATGCTATTAATTGTATATTGTGTTGAAAGCAGAAATGGTTAAGTTATGGTTTGGAGGAATATATGGGGGAAATTATTTGGTTTATTATTATTGGTAAATATAATTAATTGATTTGTAAGAAATTGGATTGCATGGAAATAATTGGAATATTCATGTTCATATTGATTAATATACAAAAAAGATAGTTATAACTAATTGATTTATATAAAAATGTTGAATTTGTATTAAACAATTGTAATATTAAATAATTAACCAATGTGAGGATGGATATAAAAATAGATGACAATGGAAAGGTGTATAATATAGAATAGAAGGGAAAAATTGAATTTGATTAAGATTAGAGATAAGAATGAAGGGTAATATTGTTTTTTTAAAAAAAAATAGATGAGGAATAAATATGACAAAAAGGAAATATAGAAATTGTAAATTTAATTGAAATGACTAAACACTGTTTAAATTTGTGAACCAACCAAATACTCTATTCAAAGAAAATACATTGTATGTTTGTATGTGCTTGTCTAAAAAATAAAAAAAATCTTAAAAAAAAACAATCAAAAAAGGTAGGTGCGTCTTATACTCCGAAAAATACGGTATACTCAGAGGCCACACTGTTCATGTATTGATATAAAAATAAAAATCCAATAAAACTTTTTTAAAAGTTTTAAATGGATTAAGGCTCAGAAAACATTGGATTCTGAAAATTAATGTTTAGTAATTCATTTTAAAGAATAAATATATTTTTGTGGGAAAGAAGATTTGTTTGGTATTGGGGACATACAAGACAAGCAACTCATAATAGCATTCAGAGATAGTTTTGAGAAATTGCATTGGGATTTTGAATCAATAAGGTCAGCTATGTTATATTTTTTTAGGATTATGCTATTCCCAGAAGTTATTCCCAGAAAAAGTTATGAAACAAACTATAGCTGAGAACAACTTGAATAAAACTTGAAAAATAATTCATCATCTGTGGAAAAACAAACAACAAACTGAATGAGACTTTAAAAACTAATTTGGAAATGAAAATGGCAATTCTAGGGAGCAATTGAAATAATTTCTTTTTGCTGGATTTACCAAAAAAAAAAGGCTGTTTAAAGTTTTGAACAAATTTGAAACAAGGATCAATCCTATGAATGGATTAAATGGCAAAGTTAGTTTATATATATAATAAAAAAGGAGTAAAAAGTTGGTTTACTTGACTGGGTGAAAATGGGACATGTTGCTATTGTGAGTGGTTATTTTTGATTTGCTGACATACGGACTGGAAAAATGTTATGTATTGGATCTGTACATTTCATTAGGTATTATTCACTTGATTTTTAACCATTTCTGTTGTTCTTATTAAGTTTTTCATTTGATCATTACTAAATTCATATTTCATTTGATCATAACTAAATTCATCTTCAATTTTTTTATCCATCTAATATTATTATACTATTTTTGAGTTTCCCATAGATCTTTCCAAAACTGGATTGTTTCCTTTTTGTTTGATAGTCAATTTTCAGAATTTCTTTTACCATTTGATAGAATTGCCTCTGTTCCGAATAAAAGCTAATGTTTCTTAAATTGGATGATTCATGCCTCATAGCATTAAATTTTCCCAACTGTTGCTTGTACTTGTTGGTTTATGATTTCCAAATCTTTATTTTTTTCTGGTGCTAAGCCAATATCTTTGTATTAGGCTTGTCCTGATCCTTGCATTCTTCAGTTTTCCAATCTGCTCTTCCACTTAGGATTGAATATGATCTTGATCTTGATTTTCTAATTTCAGTACTCAGTTCTTCCATATTCATCACTGCTGCACTGTAGGCAACATGACTGGTCTCTTCAATAAATGTTATTTTAATCTTTACAAGCACCTTATTCATATCCTTCCTTATAGGTGTCAGTTTTTTAAAAAAATTGTGTAATTATGGATCTAATCCCCAAAATATGTTTTCTTTCCACTAGGTATTTAACAAATCTTTCCAAATACATAAAATGGAAAGGAGATGCAACAATTTGATGTTGAATAATAGCCAGGATAAAAACCCGGAAAAATTCTGTTGATATGATGGCAGAACTACATTAACCAAACAATGTCAATCTATACTCTGAATGGAGAATAAATATCTCACACTAGGATAAACATCCCACACCCTGTGTGCCATCCAAATTCTCGGAAATTGCTGAAGAATAGGCCTGTCTATCTCAAGGGCATCCAGGTTAAAAAAAAAAAAAGACTCTGCAAACCATTTAAACAAAAATTTCATTATGAGATTTCATTATGGCAAAAACACACAGTCTTTAAAATTAGGCCTTGGTACATCCCTAAATTAAAAATGTGATACAGCTATCTAAAAAGTTTTAAACTTTAGTGGAGCATAGCTATTAGCGTGGTAGAGGATCTATTTTTAAGCTTCGTTGTCATCTATTGTTTTACATTATTCTATTCACAACCACTGCCAGCTGTCAAATTAGCAATGTAATTCATTTTAAAAATCATTAGAGCCTAACACATTCTGACAAGCAAACGTGAGGAATACTAACAGAAGAATGGAACAAACACACACAAAAAAAATGTGATTCTGTTTGGGCTTTTTCACCCTTGTGAGAATGTAATCGCAAAAAACCCCAGAATGTTAATTTTTTACTCCCCTCCTTAGTAATGCCGCCTGAATTTTAAAAGGAAATTAAGTAAAGATAACCCCTAGCCAAAAAAAAAAACAAAAAACAAAGAACCAGTCAGTAAAAATGAACTGAAATATATAAAAAATGTTGGTAGGGTCACACTTGTAGCTTAACTATTACAAAAAAAAAAACCTGATTAAGAATAAAACTTTTGAGTGAAAGGTAATGGTAAAAGTTCCCCTCGCACATATGTGCTAGTCATTCCTGACTCTAGGGGGCAGTGTTCATCTCCGTTTCAAAGCCAAAGAGCCAGCGCTGTCCGAAGACATCTCCGTGGTCATGTGGCCGGTATGATTAAACGCCAAAGGCACATGGAACATTGTTACCTTCCCATCAAAGGTAGTCCCTATTTTTCTACTTGCATTTTTTCGTGCTTTCGAACTGCTAGATTAGCAGAAGCTGGACAAGTAACGGGTGCTCACCCCGTCACATGGCACTAGGGATTCGAACCGCTGAACTGCCGACTTTTTGATCGACAAGTTCAGTGTCTTAGCCACTGAGCCGCCGTGTCCCTTTTTTGAGTGTAGCAAAGTCAATAAAAAGTTTTGTTCATATTTCAAGCATTGGGAGGGAATATGATTATACAGAGGGAGGGAGGGAGGGAGAAGAGAGGGAAGGGGAATTAAGTGGGGAGACGATACTCCTCCAAACATCCCCATTAGAAAGCAGGGATCATTGACAGAATATCCCAGAGCTGTATCCTGCTTTCTTATGCCCTAATCTGGTCTTGCTAGGAAAATAGAAAGAAGCTTGACTTTCTGAAAAAAGAGAAAGAAAACAAAACAAACGGAAACCCTGAGCTTCTGGGTTTGTAGCCTGACCTGGTTAGAAAAGGTATATCTAAAGAAAGAATTTTTTAAAACATTATAAATATCACAGCTGAATAACAGGTAAGATATGGTGAAACAGATTCTTTATTTTGTTGCACAACAATTATTATCTCTTCTTATCTATTTTGTTGCACAACAATTATTATCTCTAGCCTGCCTTCCTTCCTCTCTCCCTCCCTCCCTCCCTCCTGGAGGTTTTTCTAATCCCCCCCTCCCCTGAAAAAAGGAAATATTTAGCTTGGTATTCAATAACGTCAGATTCTGAATATGGGAAATCTACTCCTGGTCCTTTACCCTGGTTTTAGCAGCCAAAGTATTTGATCATGCTCAAAGGAGAAGAGAGAAAATTCAGACTTATTGATTTTTCTGCATGTTTCAGCAGCTTTTAATCTATCTGATCATATTACTCATTGAAAAGAGTTCTTCCTTGACCTGATAGCAAGCAATTAAGAGTAAAGAATTTACAGTTGTAAGGCTAGGAGAAAAAGACTACTGAAATTAGAAAGTTTGTCCCCTTATGCACACACAAATATACTGATTCTAAATTGACAATAACTCACTTGCCGTAATTCTTATATCAATAATGCTTTCATCTAAACAAAGCTTGCTAAAGAGGATTTTAGGAGGTTCATGCTTGGAAAGAATCACTTTTTTAATTCAAGTCTGACACTCTTACAATGACCGATCAGATGGAGGTTAGAGGAATCTGCCTTAGGACCAAGCGTATTAGGATTTCAAGATCTAGTACCTAGCAATGAAGAATCGAACTGCACAAAAAAATCATAAAATAGGCCCATAGATTGGGATTAAATATTTATGAGCCATGGTGGCGCAGTGAATACAGTGCAGTACTGCAGGCTATTTCTGCTGACTGCCAACTGCCTGCAATTTGGCAGTTCAAATCTCACCAGGCTCAAAGTTAACTCAGCCTTCCAGCCTTCCTAAGTGGGTAAAATGAGTGGCTAAATTATTGGGAGGGAGGCAATATGCTGACTCTATAAACCACTTAGAGAGAGCTGTAAAGCGGTATATAAGTCTAAGTGCTATTGCTATTGGTTTCTAAAACAAGCTTGAGAGCAGGGGTGAAATCCAGCTTGTTCTATCCGGCTCAGGAGAACTGGTAGCAGTGGCTGCGAGATGCTACGCACATGCACGCAGACATCATGATAGTGCTTCTTTGCAAGATTTTAAGCCTCTGCACATGCGCAAAAGGCTTTGTGCATGCGCAGATGACGGCGAGCGGAGCAAGTGAGCACGCACATTGGTGAAACAGTAGGGAAGGTAAGTAAATTTCACCCCTGCTTGAGAGAGGTTAAAATCAGGTTGGATCAGTGGTTGCATCAGCAGTCTTGAAAGCAGGAAAAAGTTCAGTATACACTTCCTGTTTATAACTTACAATAAAACATACAGATTCTTGGATTCTAGAGAGGAAACTAGCAAGTCATGAGATATGCCCTGGTGGCACAGTGCTTAGAATGCAGTATTGCAGGCAAATTCTGTCCACAGCATGGAGTTCGATCCTGATGAGGCTCAAGGTGGACTCAGCCTTCCATCCTTCCGAGGTGGGTAAAATGAGGACCCAGATTGTTGGGGGCAATATGCTGATATTGTAAATTGCCCAGAGGGTGTTTTAAAGCATAATGGGACAATATATAAGACTAAGTGCTATTGCTATGTGCAAATCTGTGAAGGTTGCACTCAGAAGACAGCACAAAGACATCTATTCACTCTTTACCTTCTGTATTGTGACCAGACTCCATTCATCCTTCATCTTAGCAGTAACTCTTACTCCCAACCGTTATCATTTTTAAAACTATTAGACATTTTTGTAATTTACCAAAGCGTAATTTACCTCCAAAATTTACCTCCAAAACAAAAATAGCATTCTTACCTTGTCTTTATTTTCAGAGCCAGAGGCTTCAAGTTTGGTCCGAATCACGAAAGGGGTGGACAGTTTCAGAAGGACACGTTCAAACACTGCTGCAATCTTTGGAGAAACAATTTCAAAGCAGTCCTGGAACTTCAATGTCTTATGAACCTCACACTTCAGCTGCTTCCTCAGTCCTTCACCCAGCTGCAGTACCAACATGCTGGGATCAAACATCAGATGGAAAGGAAAAGCACGGCAGAAGGTGTTAATGCTTATCCTCAGATCTGAGGGGGATTGAGATGTCCCCAGAGGAAGCGCTTTTGTGATCTTTGCATTTTCACGCTCTTTGATAATAAAAGTAAGACAACTGCAGTTGCCTGGGTTGAGGTCCTCAGAACATAGCTTATCGTTTACAATCTGTTCTACTTCAACATCCAGTTGGTAGATCTTCTTTGCTGCTGCCTTCACCATGCCCATCATGGCAAACCCAACAATCTGATGGGGATGGAAGTAGTGAAGCATAAGGTTGCCTTCAGGGAGCTCTTTGCATAGGAAAGAAGGAGATTCTGAAGTTTGCCTCCCAAACGAAGTCCTTATGTGCTCCAGCAAAGCATCAAAGCCATTAAAAAAATCTTGCAAGGTGCTACCCACAGCTCGAAGAACTCTCTCGTTCTCACTGAAACAGATGTTGAAGAATTCAGCCCCAAATTTCTCTTGTAGCTCCTCAAACTTTAAACCTGGAATAGACATAAGTCAGTGTGAAATCACAGTGTCAATGATCCTAGGACATGGCAACCTTAAACACTCAAAGAGCCACAAAGGTCCTAACTGGAAGCCTCCCATTCAATTCTGGAGCCGACTGGAAGTCCAGTTTCCCCACCATAGAGTCTCCTCCTAGCACTGCATCCTTTTTCGTCTACCTGCCCTAACCAAAAGCCCTATCAATTGTAGCGCCAACCAGCATTAGGGAGCCACAGCAGAGGGATGAAAGAGCCACATGTAGCCCCAGAGCCGCAGGTTGCTGACCCCTGTCCTAGGAGATGAAAAAGTTTGGGAAGAGGCATCAATCTGGTAAGCTAGTGATAGACCTTTGGGAGGAGAGTCTAGCTCAGTGGTGTCAAACTCGATTTCATTGAGGGCTGCACCAGGGTTGGATTTGACCTTGGGGGTGGAGTGGCCAGCTCAATGTCACTCATGTCAGGCAGGTCCTGTGGTGGCCTGAGCACTCTGCCATGAAAATGGGCTCCCGAACTCCGTTTTCAGCTGCGACAGCCTCCTGCAGCCCTCTGCCAACAAAAATGGAGCTCAGGAGGGTCGCACAGCTGCATTTTCTCTGGCTCCGCAGCCCTAATCTAAGCACTGGACAGGCTGAATACAGGCCCCAGGCCTTGAGTTTGACATCCCTGGTCTAGCTGTATAGAAATTTATCAAAGAATGGGGATATTTAAAATGAGTCACGACCAAGAAGTACCATAGGACTTGTAGACCTCAAACGGCTGTAGTTAGATGTAGTTAGGCTGTAGTTACCAGCTTTATTCACAGAATGAATAAAATGAGGTAAGCAAGCAGTTATTGTGAGATATGGCTTTTGAAGTGGGAAACAGCAAAAAGTGTGAATAGCAATCACGTACGTACAGCATCTTAAAAAACCTTATCTCTGATATATTCGGTGACAGGAAGCAGAAATCAACATTGAGACACATTCATTATTAATATAATGAATAAAGCTAGTATTAGTTGAATTTGGCTATTGCAGATTAAAGTCCTTAGAGGTAAACGGTACTGGAAAACACGCAATCCCAAATGCATAATTCTTTGGATGTTCAAAATGGGAAATGTAAACATTTTTCTCACCATCAAAATAATGTTGAAAAACATACGCCACTGATTTCCCATGTACAAGTATTCCAATAAAAACATTTCAGTGCATAATTTAGACTATGGCTGAATAATCTAAATTGCATTATTATTAATATTAATATTGGCATCACATTAACAAAGCAATCTAGTATGTCCAAATAATTTATGTTGGCCACTACATGGAATTAAACTATAGTTAATAACATTGAACTTTATGTGGTCAGTTCCTGAATTGCAAGCTACCCTTTGCAAACAAAAGGTTTTATATGTGTACCAGGCCAGGGGTAATAGCATAATATTTATTAATTTTACTATTTAACATACTAAATAGCTTCTTTTAAACTGTATTTCAAAACCTGTGTATGGACTGTACCATCCGATAGTGAGCATTAGTGAGATAAAGATTCATAAATGTATAAAGTTCACCAGAGTTCTCAGCAAAACATGTGTGTGTTTTCTGGAAGATTTATCCAATATCATCACACAGATGCACCTAATCTAATCTTTTTTCAGCAAAATTTGGAATTATTCACACATCAAAGTTCTACCCATATGCACAGATTTACAGCAGGGATTGTGCAGCTCCTGAGGCTAGATAAACTAAGTTGATCACTGAAATATTCAATTTCCTTTGCAATATTACTGGAGGGAAAAGCTTATTTGATGAAAAATATACTCACTTAAAATTGTAAACGCGGGAGGCAAATAAGCTCCTAGGATATTTGCAAACAGTGAGAATTTCCTTGGACAGCTTTCAAAACAATATGAAGTATGCAAAGTACAAAGCAATTTATTTGTTAATGTTCTAGTGACTTGTAGATTTCTAGGAAAGCATGACCTGAACAATCCAGAAAACTTAAATCAAGACTTTCAAAAGTATTACTGTTCGGGAAGCTCTGGTGGCATTGCTTTTATTGTCACAAAAGAATCATTTGTCATGCATTTGGCAATTTATATTGAGGCAGGTCTGAAGGAAACATCACTCATACTAATACAGGAAATCTAAGGCAGAAGAATAAGCCATTTGGGAGAAAAATGGATTATAGGAAGAGGTTCAATTACTACACACAGAAAGAGAAACACACAGGACTTAAGAGAGCATGACAGGTAATGCTTTTCCCTCTTAAAATAGAGAATTTTTTGGGCATTGAAAGGTGGCGAAAGTCTGATTTTTTAAAAAAGATTTTCTTTTCTACATGATCTTTGAGTATTCAGAGCAACTGCACAGTCTCAGGTTAGAATGAAGATCAGTTTACTGATAGCTAGAAGAATCATCTTAATAGGTCTGTAACCCTATTAAGATGATTAGGGGATGTGGTGGCTCAGTGGCTAAGATGCTGAGCTTGTCGATCGAAAGGTCGGCAGTTCAGCGGTTCGCATCCCTAGTGCCGCGTAATGGGGTGAGCTCCCATTACTTGTCTCAGCTTCTGCCAACCTAGCAGTTCAAAAGCACGTAAAAAATGCAAGGAGAAAAATGGAGACCACCTTTGGTGGGAAGGTAACATCATTCTGTGCACCTTTGGCGTTTAGTCATGCCAGCCACATGACACAGAGACGTCTTCAGACAGCGCTGGCTCTTCGGCTTTGAAACAGAGTTGAGCACCGCCCCCTAGAGTCGGGAACGACTAGCACATATGTGCGAGGGGAACCTTTACCTTTAACCCTATTAAGGTGCCTTAAACTCTGCTTGAACATGTCCAATAAAGTTCTCATCACCTCCTTGATACATTTCACTCTCAACAGCTATCATCATGTTGAGTCTTTTCTGAAAATTCAAAAAGAATCTACCTTCCTATAAACTCAAAATAAATGTTCACTTCCTGAATAAAGAACTGGGTATGGAATTCTACTGATTTAAGTGTTGCATCAGTTCCCCTCTCAGTTAGCTCTGAGAGAGATGGGTCAAAATGTGACTGATAAATAAACAAAAGCATACTTTTTTTTAAGTCTAACATCTTTTTGGAGCATTTAGCTTCTAGTTATTTCAAGGTATTTCTATCACTAAGCATAGTGATAGAAATGACCAGAAATAAGCATAGCATCTAAAACAGATCTAAGAATTCAGAATCTTTAGAAACTATACTTTTATTAATGTAGCCTAAAATTCCATTTACTTGACTTTTTTTTTTTGCAGGCATGTCATACCACAAGTTATTTATTTATTAGTTTGTATGTTTATTGTTTATTTATTAAATTTATATGCCGCCCATCTCATTTTGAAGAGTCTGTGTGCAGTACATAGCAAATTCATGTTCTATTTGTCATTATTTACCAATCCAGAATCCTTTTCATTTGAGTCATCTGCAAATTTATTAAGTAGTTCTTTCTACCTCCTCATGCAAGTAGTTATTAAAACGAAGAGTACCAAGCACACAATTAATAGTCTTTAACTTTCTTTGAAAATGACTTGTTGAGAATTAAGTACAATCTCTGAGTCAGCTATGTAGCCACTTAATTGCAATGCCATCCAACCAGAGGTGGGATTCAGCCAGTTCAATGCAATGCCATCCAACCAGGGATGGATGGCATCCAACCATCCAACCAGGGGTGGGATTCAGCCAGTTCAGTTCGGGTGAACTGGTAGTTGTGACCTGCGGGTGGGCCTGCCCACCTGCCCCAGCGCTATGCCATTCAATTTTGCTGCATTTTTAAAGTGCGCACATGTGTGCAAGTGTGCGAGAGAGCAAAGTGCATACGCAGAAGGCCATGCACACTCGCATCTTTGATGCTGGGGCGAACCGATTATTAAATTATGTGAAGCCCACCTCTGTATCCAACCCAAATTTATACAGCCTGCACGTCAGAATTCCTACACTTAAAATTGTTTAATCTGAACGGAAACAATCTTCTGCTTAGTTACACAGATATTTCCAAGCAAAGGTCAAAGTTTGCAGAATAGGCCGTTGTAAGTAAAATAAGTGAAATTCAAGACTGTTCAATACTAACAAAAGGGTTTATGGAAAATAATAATATAGTACCAAGAATATTTGCTGTACGCTGGAGAATTCCTGAGACATCTTCAGTTTCATCATTGCCAGAATGGTCTGCATAGGAGCATCGGTTGGAAATATTATGGAAATTCTTTTCAGCATCCCTGTAACTAGAAAGAATCACACAATTGGTGGTGTATGGTAGCAAAATGAAGACCATCTGAAAGCACTTAAGTGAAACAGTCCAAACATTTGAAACAACCACTCTTTCTGAGGAAGAATGATCATTCTTTTTGAAAACATATAAATCTAATACTTGAAGATGTGTGAACATCAATAACTCCTAGAATTCTGAGTGTTGAAGTCCACATATTTTCAAGCTGCAAAGGCTGAGGAAGACTCATCTAATACTTCCATCTTTTTTATGGAAATGAGCCAGCAATCGGATGCAACAAGCAAGAAAGAGGAATCTACAGATCCATATTTGTCCACAGATGTATAACATTATCTCTCCTTCCTAAAACGGAAAAAGCTTTTGTAGTTTCCAAGTACTTGCTTGCAGGTTATCTAACAGGGAAGCTTATAACCTACACTGATATTCTGAGGAAAATAAAGAAGGAGAAACAAAACCAAAACAGTGAATATACACATATAAATCATCTTGAGGTCTAGGAACGTCAAAAGAAGAATGGACCCTTTGCTGGAAGTTTCTACTCTTTTTCTTCCCTGTCTGTTCTGTACTTGCCATCAAAGTATATGAGCAAGTTTGCAAAGGTGATTCCCTAAGCAGCAGCTTCTTCTACTATTCTAGCCCGAGGTACTTTCCTGACGTGTCTGAATTGTTAACTAAGGAGAGTTGAAAAGATAGCTTGACTAAAAAGCCCATAAGGATAAATACCTAAAACTTGGGAAACCTCAGAAGCCTGTGCTGAATTTTAACACATGCTTCCAACCTAACCTGAAGAGAATGCCAAAGGATCAAGGGCACTTGCATAATTGGAAACAACAAGTATTGTTTGCTTAATCAATATAGTTCCACTGCTTAGTCAATACAGCTCTGGCAAGGGTCTCATCCATACAACATTGCAGCGAGAGCCAGCAGTAGCTGTTGGATCCAATTCTACCATTAAGCAGTGGAATAATCACCTCCAACTGCAGACCTTTGGCCGTCTTTCCCAACAAGGATTTATTATTGTTGTGAGTGTACTGCAGTATATGGTGGTCGGTATTCTGGAATTTTCTGCCTCACGTGGCAAAGTAATTTGGCGAGCTCTGGGTATTATGCATCTTCAGTTGGGAAGCGAAATGGTAACAAATAATAGGCAGTCAATGCAGACTAGGGAAAACAAAAATAGACACAACGGGATGGTGCCAACTAGTTTTATGAAGCAGCTGTTGTTTGATCGTATTATATATTGAAGCTGCCTGTTACTCAGTTGAATCTAAATATTGGTGTAACTGATCAATCTTTTATGGCTTTGCTTGAAAGTCGATCAGTGAGTTTCTATTGCAAAGGGGATTTGAACCCAGGTGTCCCCAGTCGTACCCCAACACTTAAACTACCATGCCATGCTGGCTAGACTGCCATGCCATGCTTGTAAAACAAAAGGAAGACACATCTCAGCAAATTCATGAGTACGTCAAAGGCTTCCAGTGCACAAGATTCAAAATTCAATTCCTATATTTCTAAATAATGAAAGATTAGGTAGCAGCTAGTAATGAAAACACACATACATAATGCTGAAAAGTTGTTTTTAGTCACAACATATACATTACTGGACATATTTAGCTATTCACATGGTGCCTTATCAGGCAACTGTTTATAGTATTCAGTAGCCTACTTTTATAACCCACTTATGACTGTATGACTGTAACCTTGTTGCTGGTATCCTTACGATTTATATTTACTGTTTCCTAATATGATTTGATTGCTTATTTGTACCTTATGACTATCATTAAGTGTTGTACCTTATGATTCTTGACAAACGCAACAAGACAAATTCCTTGTGTGTCCAATCACACTTGGCCAATAAAATTCTATTCTATTCTATTCTATTCTATTCTATTCTATTCTATTCTATTCTATTCTATTCTATTCTATTCTATTCTATTCTATTCTATTCTATTCTATTATCTGTTGCCCTATAGATATGTTAGAAATTATAGCCCCAAACACCAAGACAAAAAAATGTGGGAAATATAATCCAAAACAAACAGGAGAAAGAAAATTGCAACACACTGACTTAATAATAACTTCTATATTTATTTTCTTTTATTTATCCAGTTTATATAACCACTCATCTCAAATCACTCTTGTATATGTATATGATCATAAAATCATATAAAACCAGATTACAGATACAGCACAATCACTCTCTCTCTCTCTCTAGATTGGGTGAGAAAATTATAGATATTAACATAACCAGGAAACACAGCCCTCTTGGGGTGTCAGGATTTTTTAATTTCACTTGACTTTTTTAAATCATTTATTATCATTTGTTTGAAGCACGGTGGATAAGAATGTTGGGTTGGAAGTTAGCAAGCCCACGTTCCAGACCCAAGTGCTGCTGCATGGTGGGGTGAGCTCCCCTCATTTGCTCCAGCTCCTTGATGGGGACCTAAAAGGAGCCTACATGGGCATCCCCCAGGCCACAGTGATATTACCAGCTAATCCTTCAACCCAGAAGTGCCTTGAATGGTGCCTCCAACACTAATGGGAGGGATAGGGATGTCATTTGTATGCTATCTATTTTGCCAGCTCACATCAACAGAGCTTCATTAACATCTCTTGACAATAAAATATTCATAAATGTGGTCACTTATCATGTGGTCACTTAACATCTAAAACCATAAAACTGTTATTTCCAGTGGAAAATATAAGTCAGTTAAACCGATCCTTCAGATGTTCAATAAAAGAGGATAGTCTTTTACCTGCTTCTAGAACAGCAAGAAGGAGAGTGGTATCCTCATTTTTTAAAAAAACACAGAAAATAATGGAATTCTATAACAGAATTCCAAACAATTAAAATTCTAAAGGATCGGGAAATATTAAGCATTGATGACTGTACAGCATCATGGGATGGGAAGATTCTATTTAAGGAGACTACCCTGAAAAATCTGAGGACTTTAAGCAAGAAGGGCTTTATAAATCAGTACTTTGATTTGTATCCAAAAACTTACTACCAGCTCCTGCAAGACAATTGTGGTCCTGTTGAACTGGGACAGATCTGTCAACAAGAGCCTTGGTGGCGCAGCAGACTGAAGTGCTGTTAAGTAGCACCAGCTGCCTGCAATTACTACAAGTTCAAATCTCACCAGGCTCAAGGTTGACTCAGCCTTCCATTCTTTCGAGGTAGGTAAAATGAGGACCCGGATTGGGGGGCAATAAACTGATTTGTATAAAAAAGAACACCGCTTGGGGGGGCCAAGAGCCCTACTAAGCAGGTATATACAAAAGTATGAAGGCTATTGCTTAACGCATTGTAAGCCGCCCTGAGTCTCCGGAGAAGGGCGGCATATTTGCGGGACCACCTGCTGCTACTGATAACCTCCCACCGGCCAGTACTCTCACACAGAGAGGGCCTTCTCAGGGTGCCATCAGCCAAGCAATGTCGGCTGGCGGCCCCCAGGAGGAGAGCCTTCTCTGTGGGGGTACCCGCCCTATGGAACGAGCTGCCTCCTGAAATTCATTTGATCCCGGATCTCCGCGCTTTCCGAAAGGCCCTTAAGACTTATTTATTCCAACAAGCCGGCCTTGCTTGATTGATTTTAATGGGGTTTTAAAATTTTTGGTAGTATTAATTTCTGGGGTTTTAAATTGGGTATTTTAACGGGGTTTGAGACTTTTATTTTGGAACGCCAATGATTTAATCTAATTTTAAATTTTTTAATATTTGTATTATATGTGTTTTAATTTGGCTGTTCACCGCCCTGAGTCCCCTTCCCGGGGAGAAGGGCGGTATATAAATTGAAATAAATAAATAAATAAATAAATATAAATCAAACCAATAAATAAATAAATAAATAAATAAATAAATAAATAAATAAATAAATAAATAAATAAATAAATAAATATAAATCAAACCAATAAATCAAACCAATAAATAAATAAATAAATAAATAAATAAATAAATAAATAAATAAATAAATAAATAAATAAGACATTTGTGTTTTAGGTGAGCTATGATTTCTGGGTAGCCTTTGAAGGTTGTCCTAAAATAAAGCAAATAAAGGTGGTTTGGTGGAGCCATACAAAAGACAATTCATCTGTGACTTTACCAAAACTCCTGTTACAAAAATGGCAACATCTACCGTACCAGCTGAAAGCTCTATTTCTCTGTTATCTACAACTGCTGTTCCAATAAAAGCTGTAAGTCCAATGGGAGGGAAAAAAAGCTTCTAGGAAAATGCAGTTTACCAAGAACTAACTAAAATGTAATTTCATTGTGTCTAAGCACTCCCTAGACAGCAGTTATTCCATCTGGAGAAGATTTAAGCTGAATCTGATGGACTGTCCTCCAATCCTTCACATTTGGATCAGGATACTATGTGTTGTGGTCCGCCAGCAGCCTGCGGAGCTGGCAGCCAAGTCGGACAGTGAGGAGGCTGGGAGGACCATGGGCCAGTCCTGGAGTCTGGGGAAGACTTGGACAAGGCTCTGCATCGGAGGCAGAGAAAGGGCCATCTGGGAGGTACATGCTGCCTCTGGAGCTTCCAGAGTTGGACTTCAGTGAGGCAGAGGAACTGGGGGAGCCTGTTCCCAGTGCGCGCATATGCAGAGCTGCCAGAAGGCAAAACCAATTAAAACAAAAGGGACGACTCAGGAGTAGAGCTTGGAGATGATTGGCCCATCCCATAAGACTTAAAAGAGGAGCAAAGGCACGTGAGCCTTTGCAGGAAGCAACGTTGTTAATTCTGTGCAGTTTAAAGTCTGAAGCTCTGTTTGATTCTGGACTCCGTGTGGCTTTGCCAATTAGGTCTTTGGCAGCATGTCAAGGCTCTTTACAACTATTTGGGACTCATCTGTGAATGAACAGAACTCACATCTGTTAAAATAAAACAGGTTTTTGGGGCTACTCGTGTGTTTTACTGATTCAGGAAGCCTAGGTCAGAACACTATGATCCAATGGTACTGGATGCTCTCCAGTTCTGCTAAATGCGCTCCAGTCTTGCTAGATGCACTCCACTCCTGCTAGAGACTGCAGTTTATCTACAAACCCCAACCACTTTCTCAACAAGCCTCCTACAGAGGCAACGGTGGAAATAATAATGGTTGAGGGATTAAACCAGGGTGGAAATGTATTAGAGGGGGAAGACAGCAGGGGTGAAATACTCATGGTTTGGACCAGATCACCTGATCCAGTAGCAATCGTGATGGGTGGCTCGGAGAACTGGTAGCGATCGCGGATCGGGCTCCGCCCACTAGCCCAGTTGTCGTTACTTCCTGATTTTAACCAGGAAGTAATGTTTTGTACCCTCTGCACGGAAGGTTTTGCTTTTTTGCTTTTAAAAGTAAAAAAAAGGCTCTGATGATCGCGCAGCTCAGCTGTGATCGTCAGAGACTTTTTTCTAGTTTTAAAAGCAATTTTTTACAACCTATTTGCCCGAAAAGTATGTGACATTTTACTACCTTCATTTTTCTGCTAGCCACTGCTGTCTAACAATTCCAGTAAGATTGAAAGGCAAGATTAAAACAATATATGAAATCCAATCCACAAAAGAATTTAGAAGTTAAAGGGCATTTTTGCATGAGCCTCCCTGAAATATTTTGAACCTAAGTGGTACAAATCTGATGGCATGACTTCTTAGTGCACAGTTCTCTGCACAGTTCTCTGCATACAAAAGAACTATAAAGGAACACAAAATAGAACAAAAAGAAAGAAGGGGTAAATAGACAAGCAGTCTCCTTAAAATTTTGCATGTTTTATTGCATCAAGGAAAAGATCAAGTTTCTAATTGTTTATTATAGTCTATGTCAGGGGTGTCAAACTCAATTTCATTGAGGGTCACATTAGGGTTGTGGTTGACCTTGGAGGCCAGGTGAGTGTGGCCGACTGGGTGGGTGTGGCTGACTGGATGGGTGTGGCCAACTGGGTGGGCATGACCAGCTTGATGCCACTCCCCATACTGTTGACATGTTTCCTCTTCACATTGGGTAGACTGGGCTGAAGCCAAGCTGGCCCGATCTTTCGTCTTCACATTGGGTGGACCAGGACAGCCCCATGGGCCAGATCTGACCACATCTTGCCTCAAGTTTGACACCCCTGGTCTACATGCTTAGTTCAGGATATTTTCATGATTACCTTACAAAATTATAAAAGAGAAAACAGAAAAAGTGAAAAACAAATCTATTTGGGATTGAAGAAAGATATGATCAAAATTGTCAGTGAAATGTGTCGATGGTAAATTAAAAATGCACTTCCTGCATCCTATTGAAATAAATAAAATCTACATAAACAAAATTATTATTTTTGCACCACCAACTTTCAATGAAACCACGTGTTGCATCTTACGACTTCATGACTGTGTGTTTGCATCACAAACTTTGGCTCATAAATTAATCCATTTTGAGTATGCAAAATGATTTAAACCATAAACTGTATTGATTTACATCTCTTAAAAAAAACTCAACAAAGTTATCACCAACCGAGCTTGACAAGTTGTGCAATAGTCAGGAGATTCTTAAGTACATTGTAGGAACATAGCTCATTTATACCTTTCTCCAATCAGAAACTCCTTCAGAGTTTTTAAAAATTGAATTGCCAGAATTCCTACTCCTAATTCAATTTTAAGGGCACCTGGTTGGCACAGCTACCATAAGGCCATATCTTGGCAATCAGTAATTAGTTTTTTATTGCCACCCACTCACCGATCTATCTCTACATTTCTTTTGGAGTTTTGAAGAAATTGGTTCTACTTACCCAATAACTTGATGCTCATAATGTTGTAGTGTCCTCTGGAGAGTCTGCCTTATGGTCTGTGGCTATAGAATAAACAAAGAAATAATAATAAAAATGTTATCAGCAGTTTGTCAGTCAGCTTAGCTCTCAACATGGTGCCTGAACAGAGGTGACTACTGATATTATTGCTTAATCTAATGTATATTTTTCCAATTACATATTCTTTTCCTCCCCTCGCACATCTGCTGTGCCTCCTCCAGAGGAATGTGAAGAAAGCTGCCCAGAAGTAGCAAGCTGTTTTTGTTCAACAAACACATCAATATTTCAAGACTCTTCCTGATATTTTAGTCCTCTGTTAAATCAGCAGTAGTTTCTTTAGCATCCGTGTAACCCAATACAAAAAGCTGCAAAAGGAAAACATGATGTGTACAGAATAGTGTGTTAGTCACTTGGGGCCAAACTTATACATCTCACCACACATTTGCTCCCAACTACTCTCTCAAGACTACTCTCAGGGCTGAAAGTTTCTTCTGCGTTATTTGCAGTGACATTATACTAGTTTTTCTATTATTTTTACAACAGTGGAAGATTGCCCTGTTCTTACTAGCAAAATCAGAAATTTCCCACATTTCAGCTCACAAATTGAACTGCAACTCAAAGATTTCCTGCCAGTCTCCCTTTGCCATTTGAATTGTTTTCCAAAGATTATTTTATTTAAAGCATAAGTGAAATGAGATCTGGTGTACTGAAAAGTGTATCTAGAGGCCGTGCGGGTCTGGATGGGGAGAAACAGGCTCCGACTCAACCCCTCCAAGACCGAGTGGCTGTAGCTTCCGGCGTCCCGATATAGCCACCTGGTGCCATCGCTGACTATTAGGGATGAGACATTGGCCCTCACAGAGAGGGTTCGCAACTGGGCGTCCTCCTGGATGCACGGCTGTCTTTAGAAGAGCACATGATGGCCGTGGCCAGGGGGGCTTTTTATCAGGTTCGCCTGATACATCAGTTGCGTCCCTTTCTGGATCGGGACTCCCTACACACGGTCACTCACACTCTCGTGACTTCCCGCCTGGACTACTGCAAAGCTCTCTACATGGGGCTCCCCTTGGGGTGCACCTGGAGGCTCCAACTGGTCCAGAAGGCGGCCGCATGGGGGATTATGGGAGCGATGGGGCGCTCCCATGTGACACCTCTCCTGCGCGAGCTGCACTGGCTCCCAATGGTCTTCCGGGTGCGCTTCAAGGTGTTGGTGACCACCTTTAAAGCGCTCCATGGCTTAGGGCCAGGCTATTTGCGAGACCGCTTTCTGCCACCAATAGCTTCCCACTGGCCAGTACGCTCACACAGAGAGGGCCTCCTCAGGGTGCCATCAGCCAGACAATATCGGCTGGCGACCCCCAGGGGGAGAGCCTTCTCTGGAATGACTTACCCCCGGAGATACGCAGGATATCAGACTTCCGGACTTTTCGTCGGGCCCTTAAAACCCACTTGTTTCATCTAGCTGGGCTGGCGTGATCCTATCCTCTGTTTTAAATTGAAACTGATTTTAATTGGACTGTTTTAATTGTTGGCCGAAAATATTTAATTTTTAAATTCTTTTAATTTTTGTATACTATGTTTTATCTTGTCTGTTCACCACCCTGAGTCCGCAAGGAGAAGGTTGGTTTATATATTGAAACAAATAAAATAAAATAAATAAATATCACTAAAAGTCTGTAGAGATTCTCAGTCATCCAGGTCATGGTTGTCCCAAAGGTGCTTTTTCAGGAGGCAACTGGACTTCTTCAGCTCTGAAAGGATAGTGGGGAATGGAAGGGGTTTATATTCCTTGCAGACAGCTGGTAATTTTCATCCAGACCTGAAGAACCTTCTTGGATGAGAAGTGAAGTGTCTTCAAAAGGAAAAAAAAGTCTAGTTGCCTCCTGAAAAAGCACCTTTGTATCTATTACTGTTTTCATTTATAAATCTGGTTTTTTTTTAATTTTGCATCAATCATTCCAAATCAATAATAGAAATAAATAAAATAAAAATAAAAGTGAATACAGCCCAATCTTGTCTTTTTCGGTGTGACCAACCTGCGCAGAAAAAAAGAAAGAAAGAAAAGAAAACAATGGGATGAAATAGAGCATCTAGGAAAGGAGTTGAGAAGGTTGCAATAATGACCTTGCCTCTGGAAGCCATGGTGGTCATTTGGCGTGAATGTCCGTAACATCCGCTCATAATTCCAAAAAAGTCCATCTGCCCAGAAAGCCCTTGCTTCCATTAAACCCTCTTAGAAGAGAACTCCTTTCCAGATCAGAAGCAGAGACAATGAGGAAAGGAAAGTGATGGAAATCCCCAGCACTCTTTGCTTATGCACGCATAAGCTCAACCACTTGAAATCAGAAAGGAATTCTAAACAAATTCTAAACAATCCTGACAATGAAACAGAGAAGGCTCTTTCATAAGAAAAAGAAAATGTGTAGGAACATGGAAGACAAATTTCTGCCTGCAGCATTTCATGTGGTTCTTAGATTACAACCTTTATCCATATGAAAGATAAAGATTCCCTCAAGTCGAGCTTGACTCCTGCTGATTTCTTACAAAAGCCCATGTAATTTTATTGGCAACAGTATAAAATGGTTTGTCAGTGTCTTCTTAGATGGCTTTTTAAACTTCCCAGTCCAGGCTACAACTATGAAATTTCCTGCTGGTCTCTACCTAATTTCTAACTTGCTTCAACCCTGCTTTTCTTCTGAGGTCAACCAAGTATAGCTGGATGCTTGCTGTAAGATAGAAGCTCCTAGATAACTTCACAGGACAAGTGAAGTAGAATTCATCTCAATAGCCTTTGACAAGTGATATAATCTGGCAACAAAAGCAAGTTATTTTGTCATACCAATAGAATACAACCCTTTGTTTTCTCCCAATAGTAAATAGCAATAGCAATAACACTTAGTCTTATATACCGCTTTACATTGCTTTACAGCCCCCTCTAAACAGTTTACAGAGTCAGCCTATTGCCCCCAACAATTTTGGGTCCTCATTTTACCAACCTCGGAAGGCTGGACAACTGAGTCAACCTTGAGCCTGGTGAGATTGGAACTGCCAGAAGTAGCCTGCCATACTGCAATCTACTCACTGCGCCACTGTGGCTCCAGCACCAATAACCACCATTTCTTTAGCAAAATTGTATAGTGTTGGGACTTGAGGCACTATTGTGATGAGGTAAACTATCCGCATCTAGCATCAGAAATGTCATAACACAGGGTCTGCAGAGAGAAATGGAACCTCTTTTCAGCACACTTGCTGAAAATTATTGCTTTGGAGAAATAAATTGACAAAATCTCTAGGACAGGCATAGGACATAGGATCCAAGTCAGGCATAAAGGAGAAGGAGGAAGAGGAAGAGGAGGAGGAGGAGGAAGTTCTCCAGACCCTAGCCATCTGCATTAAACAACCTCACCATTTTGCATTATCATTCTATTTCCAAAACATTAATCCTCAACCATTATAGATTTGAATGTGTGTGAAAGGAAAGTGTACAAGTCCCTATACAGAAGGCATATCTATATTGTTGGATGAAAACAATACACCACTGTCATTCCATTGCTTCTAAAGAAGGGTCACATTTAGAAGGAAATTACAAGAAAAACAATTCCTGCACTTCGAGAGGTAAGCATTGCTTCTCTTCCTCCTTGGTGTGTGAAGATCTTATCAGTCTTGAGTAAACAAAAAACACACCCAGTTTCAAAAAGCAAATTTAGATCAACCGCCACCATCACCAGAGTAACAGACTATTTCCTGACATTGAATAACCCGTCTGTTACAATATTCCATTATTATACTCCTGTTTCTTAACCCTGGCAACAATTAGCAGTGTCGACTTCAACTCCCAGGATTGATCAACCACAATTTATCTTCAACGACAGCGGTACGTAAATGCAGGCAATCCATACAATTTCTGATGAGGTGATGGAATGAGGAAAGGAGATACATTTCAGAGGAGTTAAGAGGCAACTCAGCCCAGATATTTTATGTGAGAGAAGAAGATGAAGGCAGCCTTCATCCTTAATAGTTCCCAGAGAATATGGTAGATGCAAAAAAAAATTCTCAATCTGTCAAGATTCTCTCTATTAGGTGAGGAAACAATAAAGAAATCAGCTTGGAAAAATCACCACTTCATCTCGGTTTTTGGGCCTGACAGATACCACCCCTACGCCAAGTCCACAATTAGTAGAAGCCGACATTAGCAATTTACCTGCATTTTGATTGGCAGCTTAGGTACATTTGAAAAATAAAGGGAGAAAACAGATTTAAGCCTTTTTAAAAGGCTGCATTTTTAAATTCTGCATCAAGCAATTACGGCTGCTCTCAGCAAGAGCCAAATTTACCCTCTCAGGAAAACCTTTAAAAAGAACCCAATGTGCTCTCACAAAAGAAATTAACAAAAGCTCCATCCAAATAAGGCCTCGCACAAGGAAACCACACTTCCCCATTTGGAGAGGCAGGTGTTTAAATCGAAAGGACCTGATGGGGCAGAAATTCTCCTTGGATGCAGCTAAAAGAAAAGGCAATTTTGGGGCAACACAACATGCTGATTCATACTGTGAATAAAGGAATGGATAAAGAACATGAAGTTCATCCCTAAAATTTAAACTACCAATAAACTGGCTTTCATCTTGAAACCTAGGGTCAGTTTGACCAGCTGCCAGCTTCTGCACCATCAGAATGAAAGATTTAAAAGCATCATTCATTTAACCCCCACAAAATAATTCTCCTTAATCACTGACTGTTTTTTACCTGCTTTTCAACAGGCTTTTCAACAGGTTTACCTGCTTTTCAACAGGCTTTTCAACAGGTTTTTTTAATCTGCCTCCACCTACCTTTTGGATTCCCTGAATTTTCAGGTTCCCAATCAGAGATCTTTGCAATTGAAAAAAATCTGCTCCGGTTCCAAGCCAGGAGAAAGACACTGGAAATAAAATGGAGGCTGATTGGAAAGAAGGACTCTGTTTATTTGGATGCTTCAGTGACAGCAGCAAATCCTTCTGGGGGGCTGACTCCTTTGCTTAGGAATGGATGGGTTTTTATAGGATTCTGAGATGGTCCAGGGGGTTATGCAATGTAGTAAGCCTTGTGTCCTTTGCTGGGTTAATCCTATTATGTCCTAGAGATAAGATCCTGTTCTTAGAATATGGGTGGGGAGTGTAAATTCTTAATCCCAGCCTGGGGAAGCTGTGGCTGAAAGTATTTTGTTTTTAAATAGAATTGCCCAGCCTTTCTGAATGGATACAAAATCTGCATTTCTAAAGACCAGTCTCTTCTGCTTGAAACTGTTTCACTATGCACAAAGACTGAGGCTGCTTTCTGCCTTTAAGAACATGTTTCTTCATTTCTCCTTTTGGGAAATATAATATTCTGCCTCCTTTAATATTAAGAATAAAGAATATTTTAATCTGGGGAGTGGGGCCTTCCTACACAATTATAAAAAGCAGGAGGCTATAATGGACAGAAGCAAGAGCGAGATTTTGTTCTTAGCTGGATGTAATCTTGATTTCTATCGGGTATTTAAGATATTCTGCAATCCACATTTTTTGCTGTTTGATTGAAAGTGCTGCTCTCCCAATTAATTGATCTTCAGTTTCCATAAGATACAACTATAATCTATAAACATTATGAAACTGGAGCATTTGACATCTAGGAGGCACCAGATTTGGCCTCATCACGCCTGCCTGAGATTATTGGGATATAAGTAAAATAAACGTGAGCGCCAAGCTGAAAACAGATGAGTGCATGTTATACAGACTTCAACGGATAATTAGAACTGCACTGCCTTCCACTGAGGATCTGTATACTGCACGAGTCAAAAAGAGGGCTGTGAAAATATCTACAGACCCCTCCCATCCTGGACATAAATTGTTTCAACTTCTGCCTTCTGCCCTCAAAACGAAGCTATAGGGCACTGCACACCAGAATAACTAGACACAAGGATAGTTTTTTCCCGAATGTCATCACTCTGCTTAACAACTAATTCCCAAAACACTGTCAAATAATTTGCTAGGACTGTATTACTATTCTTCTCTTCCTTTCTAGTATCTATCTCTTCCCACTTATTACTATAACCATGTGCTTGTACCTTTTAATTTATATTGTTTTTACTTGTTTCCTAGTACAATTTGATAGCTTATTAGTAACCTTGACTATCACAAAGTGTTGTATCTTTTATTCTTGATGAATGTATTTTTTTCTCCTTATGTACACTGAGAGCATATACACCAAAGACAAATTCCTTGTATGTCCAATCACACTTGGCCAATAAAGAATTCTATTATTCTATTCTATTCTATTCTATTCTATTCTATTCTATTCTATTCTATTCTATTCTATTCTATTCTATTATTCTATTCTATTCTATTCTATTCTATTCTAGAGACACTTAGGCCTAGCACAGAATTACAAATGTCAGGTAATCACCCAAGTCTCTGCAATAAATCTCTCTATAAAAGTTCCAATCCTCAGTCTGCAGCTGTCACAGGAAGCGAAGAACAAGCCATGAATAGAATAGATGTAGTTAATCCCAGTAATGGTGAAAGTCAGTGCCTACAAAACAGTGGTGGGTTTCAATTTTTTTTACTACCGGTTCTGTGGGCATCGCTTGGTGGGCATAGGTGGGCGTGGCTTGGTGGGTGTGCCAGGGGAAGGATACTATAAAATCTCCATTCCCACCCCACTCCATGGGAAGGATACTGTAAAATCTCCATTCCCACCCACCCCCCAATCCAGGGGAAGTTTACTGCAAAATCCCCATTTCCTCTTGATCAGCTGGGACCCGGGAGGCAGAGAATAGATGGGGGAGGGGCCAGTCAGAATTTTTACTACCGGTTCTCCGAACTACTCAAAATTTCCAATTTCCAAAATTTTTACTACCGGTTCTCCAGAACTGGTTAGAACCTGCTGAAACCCACCTCTGCTACACAGTCATAAGACCTGGCAATTTATTCAGATATGTCTTATCTGTTCCCATCTCTTACCTTTCCGTCACAAAGACTAATAGTCCTTTTTTCCTCAAGCTTTTCCATTAGGCCCACCTGCAAATTGTTTTCAAAATGGTTTCCCTTCCCAGTTTCATCCTGGGCACATCCTTGCCACCACGTAAGTTAGCCTTGGACATTTTCCTGGCTGACCCAAGGTTGGAAAAGATATGTGGGTGTGTTTGATGCACTAAATTACATGATCATTAGGCGAAAATGAACTTGGATTGCTAAAATGTA